>OZ038507.1:46591763-46904263 GCA_964036315.1 Acanthosepion esculentum
AAATAAAATATCTTATCACCAACTTTTTTATTTTTTTTTATTTTTTTTACCTTTTTAAAACTTAGTATTACTTTATTTAAGTAATTATTATGGTATTCTTTTTAAACAAATTCATGATAAATTCTCAACATATTTAGAAATAATAATTTAAATTTAATCAAAATCATAGAACTTTACCTGAACAATTACTTTAATAATTATGGGAAAAAATTAAGGTTCATGACAAGTTTTTCACTACTTATAATCTGTTTACTAATGACCATAAAATGCTGCCCAGAGTCGCAATAAAAAAAAACAACCAGAAATTAAGATGAAAAAAATACTAAATCAATTTTTATTTAAAAAATTACTTAAAATTTTTTTTTTTAAGTATTTAAAATAAATTAGGATGTTTAAAGACTGATACTAATTGAGAAATATTTTTTTTTTATATTTGAACCAAGGTGATCCTTGTAAGTATAAGAATCATCTTGAGTTGAACTGTTATATTAATCATCCATGTAACAATTATAACCAAATTGATACAGAAACCTATTTTGGTAAATCTTTCAGTGTAACAGTTTAAAATTAAAACATTGTAAATACTTTAAAAAAAAAAAAAATGGGGGTTGTTAATTCACAATAACAATTAATAAATAATTCATAACCAGAAATATCTACAACTTTAATAACATTTGACATTATACCAAGAAGGAAACTTGCTCTCCACACAATTGATTTTTAAAGGCAAGTTGCATTAATAAAGGTGAAATTCTGAGAACTTACTCAAATTCCCATGGAATATGAAAGTAATCATAAGTGTATTTTTCTTTTTTCTTTCAAAACTGAAGGTGGTACATGACTAATATAGTGTACTTAAACCCGCTCGTGCATAAACAATCAAATATGGTAATTTTCAGTTGCTGTTATTAGTAACTATATGTATTTGTTCTCATTATAAGGATATTTTTAAAAATATTTTTAAAGATTCATTACTACTACCTTGTGTGTTTGTGTGTGTATGTGTGAGAGAGAAAGTTATTTTAACCTGAGTCATGTTACCCAGGATACAAATAAGTTTAAGTCGTTTCCTCTTTATCTCTCTTTTTTTCCCCTCCTATATATAAAAATGGGATGAATAGAAGGCAACCAGCTTGTTTAACTAGTAATGCTTTTTATTTTTTAAATTTGCATTAGATTATATTGAGAAAGAGAGAAAAATGTTGATTGTGTGAGTTATCAAAATGTTTTCTTTGCATTGTTCATTACAATTCTTTTGTCTTTGAAACTTGACTACTCATAAAATATTGACTAGTTTATGGACAGGCAAACATACCAGTTCCGTGAAAACCCAGTCACTTGAAAAAGTAAGGTACACATGTAAGTTCTCTATTACATACTTTGAAAAAGTTCAATACTAAAAGGCAGCATTCAATCTTAATTTCAGTCCTGCTAGTTATGTGACAAGTTCATTCGTTTGACAATCATGTCATCCAGATAAGATTAAGAGATACTTTTGCCAAAAGAATTTGCATAAAGTGTCCTTGAAAAAACCCTGTTAAAACTCTTGTTTATATAAAGATTAACATCTTTATATAAGCAAGAGTTTTAACAAAGTTAATACAAAGTTGGTTCTGTTCCTTAAACCAGATTTACAGTTGGATATTTTATATCATCAGTCATGTTTAGTTTCATAATTTTTTTTCTTTTTGTATAGGTATCAACCAACTGAGTATTTTAGATATAGTTATAATCAGTATAATATATTTAAGATTATTATTTTTCTTTGAATTCAATTTTTCTCATCTATCTGTAGACTTAAAATAATTTGGTTTCATTTTGATATTTTATTACACATAAATTTCAAAATATGAAACTTAACTATATGCCTACAAACAGCTTATATAAAGTGTCAAGTTTCAGAATTACAGTCTGAATACCTAAGTAACCAAAGTAGAGAAATATTAAATAATCTTAACTACCTATGATTGCTGCATAAGAAATCTACTATATATTTTATATGATGCTTGTTTGCAATCACTTTCATTGAATTTATAGTTTTGGTAAATGGAGATTCTGTTGGGTAAAATACAACTGCATTTTAAGTATGTTGCTCGTATAAATATACTTCACCCATTAAGTAAAATCACATTTAATTTTCTAATTTGTTGAGACTACCCAGATTGTAAAATTAAGTGAATGTTTTTATATGGTGGGAGTACATCATCTTGTTTGCCAATGGACTTTGCTTTTAATACAGCTATATGCCATTCTATAGAAGACTATAGAAAGAAGGGATATAAACCTTCTCCCTCTCTTTTTCACCAAAATCTTGTACAAAATCTTCTTTCAGGGGAGACACCTCCTGCATAGTAAACTACCTAATTTCAACCCAATCACATGGCACATGCAGACACACACTACTGCTGATCACGTATGATGATTTTGTGAACTTTAGCTATCTGTACACACATAAATAAATATTCTCTTTTTGTGAGCTATTCTGGTTTTTATATATGAAAATCTCCATATGTGTTGAATTCATATATTGTGAAAGTTTCTCACCCACGCCTGTGATAAGTTTTAGCTCCTCCTACCCCTCCAGTTTATATTCTTATTATATTTTATAAGCTATATTTTTAAAAATGGTCCTTTTTGTATTTTTCATTTGTTCTTGAAATAGAAATTTTGATTGTAATATTTATTACAGGGATCTCCATTAATAAAACTATAGTTTAAAATTAATTTTAAAAATGAAAAAAATCATTCTTGAAGCTTTCTTTTTAGCTTTTAATTCAAAGGTAAAGAAATAGATTTATTATAATCAGTAAGCAAAATACTTTGGTGTATTTAAAACTGAATTTATTTTTGATTGGAATAAACTTTTTTTGTTTTCTTTAAGATCGATGATGTCTTCTTTTTTTTTTCTATTTTTTTTTTCAGATATTTGTAAACAAAAGTTATATCCTCTATTTTAAAAATTCTTGTAAAAATAATTATATACATTTTTCAAATGTTATTTGAGTAAAATTAGAAAATTTAAAGTTTACTTAATCTAATTTGAAACAAACAGTACTTACTATTTTAGCAGAAAAAATGTAGTAGAAAATGAAAGCATTTCTTAACTACAGTAACTCGTTTGTCAGGCATTGATTGATGGTATTGACAGCTGAGGTCTGGAGAAGTCATTGGATGGATGAAGAGAAGTGACAAATCTTACGAATTTTAAATGAATTTATTTAAGTACCCAGTAATTTTTACAAATTAACAAATATTTTAAGCAATCTAATATTTTATTAATTATTAGGTACTTTAGCTTTATAGCCTTACGTTTGAAGATGCTTTCTGGAAAAATAATAAAATTTAAAATACTATATAACAATAAAATAAATTTTAAATTTCAAAACTAAGATAATATAAAAATTAAAGTAACATAAAATTTCATAAATAAAAGAGGTACCTATAATTTTTATGTACATCTGAAATTTTATGGTATTTTATTTATTAATTTTTATATTATCTCAAGAAATTTTAAACAACTCCTAAAACACATGACTTTTTAATAATAATATCATGTATGAACATCCATATATATAAAAACGGCATGTTTATACACATTCAGAAACAATGTAAAATTCTTTTTTAAATACTAGATTTGCAGATTGTAACAAGCTTTAAAAGTTATGATTAGTAAAAATAGTTTTACTTAATAACAGTACATTGAAACTGAATTTTAAAAGATTTAACAACTTTATAAAATATTGTAATTAAAAATGTAAAAAAAAAGAAGAAAACAATTCTTGTAAAAAATCCTTTTTTATTGGAATTTTTTTTTCTGCTTCAGACAATATTATTCTTAAAATATATATATTCATAAAAGCAATTAAAAGCTTTTCTAATTCAATAATGTCTTAGTTTTATTGTGATTTGTATTTTACAATTCAGAGCTGATTTTCAGTAATTGTTCATTCAACTTAAGGATGTTTGTTTTTATTATTCTTCTTGTTCATGTTTTTTCTTTATTTGTATTTTATTTGGTTTTTATTATGCTTTATTGATTTATTTTATTTTTTGATCATTTTTTAAAATTAATTTTTTAAACCCCCTCTCGGAAATAAATGGTGTGGATTTTATTGAAGTTTGGTGTTTGCTGTTCTCCACCAATTTATCTTTATAAAAAGACATGCACTTAATCGTTGTACAAACATACATACATACATGCAGAAACAATCTTTCTTGATATATATACTTCATCCATGAATTTAAATATTTTTTTCTATCATTTTGATCTTGTGTCAAAAAAAGCATTGTGGCCCCTTGCTCTGCTGAGTCCAATTTAGTAATTTCACCATAATGGTATCCCAATGTTTTTCGACTTGGTTAGTAATACTCTTGGGCACAGCTGCAGAGGATGTTATATATACAGTTTTTAGTTGTATTTTTTTCCAATGGAGGACTGACTTTTTTGATGAATCAGGGCAATATAGTTTTAGTATGAAAAGCTACTTAATATTATATAGAGTTGAGATCCTTTTTAGTAACCTTTTTGTGTATAGAGTAAGGACATTTATTTGGCATCCTCAGGGTTTTTTTTTATCTTTACATTTGTTGTAGGGTAATTTTAATGTGTTATGTAAATAGATCTCTTTCTGCAGGATAGTGTTTGGGTCATTTCCTCTGTATTTGTCCTGAAGAAAGCAATGAACTGTTTGTTTTTCACATGAAAAAACCTATTAGACTTATTGATCAAGTTTGATGAAAAAGAAAAAAAACATTGATTGTAAATTGAAGGAAAAAAGTAGCATTTAAGTCTTGCTTGCTAACATTTGTCTTTACTGCTGTAAATGAATTTGATAGTAAGTGTTCAATTTTTGTCGAATCACCAGTAGTTATTCATCAAATCAAATAAAAATATCCATATTATTTGTAAACTGCTCAACGCTACGAATGATCAATATGTTTTAATTGCATTACTGTTTTGTAAAGTGTACATGGTTGTTTACTTTATTTTTCATATAGTGTCTGAAGATTCTGGTAGCTTAGCTTGTCTTTTTCTCTGTGTTTCAATAGTGCATTTATACAGTTATATGAATGAAGGAATACATTATCTGAAGTCTATTTTCAAAGGAGGTAAATCAAATCAGACACCAGTAATGGGCATATTTGAATGTATAAATACTGACATCTGACAACTCTCTGAACTCCATTCAGTATTCAGAATAAAAATATATTTGCTAGGACTTGACAATTTATATATTTGAAGATATATGAAGATAATCATTAGAAATACTTTAAATAAAAGCCTTTACTAAAATAAATATTTTTGTTCAGAATAAAAACTTTACATTTTGATGAATAATCTTTTTGCATTAAATTAAAACCTTCGTAGCCTGTGTCTCACCCAAGATGTTTACAAAATAGACTTTGCAGCTGGTGTCTTTCCAAAGAAGCCAAGAGCATTAACAGGTTAACCTGAGAGTTGACCTTCAGGTTGCAAAGTTCAGATCCATGGGATTGAACCAACTGGACCTAGAATATGTATGCATGGGGAGATAAAAAAACATGACAGACATGTATATAAACAGCTACCTGTGAGAGAAAATGGGATGTCTGATATCCACATTGAATGTAGCATCCAAATTTGGAGAGCTTCAGAGCTACACACCTACTGAATGACTGTGATTGACAAAATCCAACGTTGAATAAAATGTGATGTTATGTATCAGAGATTAAGTCTTGTGTCTGTACAAGATGACAATATCACATCTTGAATAAAACTCTTTGTTTTCAATAGAAGTCCTATTTGTTTGAATAAATCATTTTTTATGCAAGTGAATCTCTGATCCTTAATATACAAGATGCTAACAAAACATTTGGGAAACAGCTTCATCAAAGAAAGAATGATTGATAAGATAATGAGATTCTTTATTTCCTAGTAATTTCCAAATATGTATGACTCTGGAAATACTGCATAACTTACAAGATCAACAGACTGTGAAATTCAAATTTTATGAATGTTTAGTTAATATTAGACACTTTATAAATTTAATTTGGTATCTGTCTATATTTCTGAGATGAGGTATTAGGTACATTATTTGGACTATTGTCCTCAACTTTGTCACCATATTTATTACAACGTTTCGGCCGTTGTATGCTCCGGCCTTCTTCCTCAAGGACACATGGCACAGTGGATAAAGGCGTTAGTTAGATCCAGTGACAAGAGTGTGAGTTCAAAAATGTTGTAATAAATATAGCGACAAAGATGAGGACAATAGTCTGAATAATGTAAATAATGTAAATTTATTTTGGATGGACTTTTACAATGTGATAGATACAGAAGTAGATGATAATAACAATAATAGTAATAATAATATTATTATTATTAATAATAATAATAAAAAAAGAAGATATTCATAGATATAAGTATTTAATGTATGTGGTTAGTGTGATAACTAATGGTAGCTAACTTAGCAAAGTTACAAAAACACTATCTTAAAAGTGGTATATTTTGTAAATAATATTCTGATATTTATAGACATGTTTAGTGAATGTGGGAGATTGCTTATTTCACCAACCTCTATGAAAATAGGTATTATAGGTTTGAATAAAAACCTTTGCTTAGATAAGTTTTTGACTGACCAATCCAGTTCTTGCAATTGGGGCCTCATTGGTCTTTTTGTCAAATGAACTTGAAAATGAGATAATGAGTTTGTAGCTTTAGGGTTAGATATTATTACCCTTTTAATTTAGTGGCTATTTATCACCAAATCTGCTAAGTTTTTATTTGTTCTTTTTTCTTTGTTCAAATGAGAATAAAGGATTACCCAATTGAGTAGAGTAAAAATGCTTGATCAGGATTAAAGCCAAACTAAGACTTATAACTCCTGATTTTGTTAATATGACAGCAAACAGTAACCTGGCATTCATAGCTGAGAAGAAAAAACCTTTTGAAGTCAATGAACAGATTACCAACTAATGATAGATATACATAGTATATTAAAAAACTTTACCAAGATACAAAATGTTATTGAAGATGTGTCGATGGAATTATGTGACTGTTTTAAGTCTGCAGGAAATAACATTGAATATTTCTCCATTCATATCTTTGAGTGTTAACTTTAATTTTTTAATGATGCAAAGTGTTTCCTAATCAGAACCGGTTGTATTTAGAGTAACAAAAAAAAGCATTATTTACACAGTCATAGAAATGTATTGATTTGATAGAGAAAAATCTATAAAAAGTATTTTTGAAATGCATTAAAATTTTTGTGAAAAAAATCATTTTGAATTATTTCCTGGTACATTGATATTTACATGAGCCATATAAGCTTTATTAATGTTTACTAGTAAATAAATGAATAAAATTTATAAAATGGATTTTGTAACAATGTAACGGAGAATTTTAATCTTTCTGTATTACTTTTAAGAGTTTCATTTTTGAGTACCAAAGATATTTTTGACATGTATTTAATAATGTAATAAAATGGAAATTAATTCTTGTAATAAGATTCGAGCAACTGAAAGAAAATTTATGGAAAAAATATTTCTGATTAAGTAGGAATTATGGGAAATTGGTCAACTGGTCATTAAAGAATCTGCAATAGACTAAGTCTGTTAGTTTTGAAGACAAGCCATCATGATCATTAATTTCTGGATAATGTCATGTAAATAATTTCATCAGATTTTATGGTAGCAAAATTATTATTGGTTTCTGTTGAGAATTATCTTTATAAAGTCTTGAATTGATATTTTCTTTTTGATGATATGCAGGAATGTCTAATTTGAAGTTTTAACTTTTTACTTAAAATTACATATATCTGTATGTGAGTAAGTTATACTATTGATATCACTGAATTATATTGAAAAATATTTGTTGTGTAAAACTGAAATTGATTCTCATTAGATTCCCCAGATTTGTGATTTTGCAGCAGACTAACCTAAGATTAATAAATATCTCAAGAGGTACATGAATTTTCATTTAGAAAATGTAAAAAAAAAATACATTGAACAGTTAATCTGACAAAATGATTAGGATTCTCTACCTCTTCAAATATGGCATTCTACAATTTTACATCAAAGCTGAAATGATTACCACTTGTTGAAGAGTATAGAGTGACTAATGCAATATGAGTTTCGAAATCCACTTGGGAGAAGTATCCGATTGTAAAAAAAAAATTATAAAAATAGTACATGTCAAAGACGTTGTTGAAAACGAAGAATATTCTATTAGGATGAAAGGAGTGGTTTGGTGCTGGCAGAACAGAATTTGATTTCTATCCATAATTTTGGTGACCCAAGGAGAACAAAAAAAGATTATGGCCAAAGGGAATCTCCTTGAGGAGAGTGTCTTGACACAACAAATGGACAATTGAGGAGCATGACGCAAGATAGCAAAAAAACTACTAGCATATAACATCAAATAGGTAAACTCCAAAAGAATGCCTTTCCTGATAAAAGCTCTGTGTCTGTGTGTGTGTGTGTGTGTGTGTGTGTGTGTATATATATATATATATATATATATATATATATATATATATATATATATATATATATATATATATATATATATATATATATGGGCACATGGCCAAGGGGTTAGAACATTCACTTTCTGACCATGAGACCTGGGTTCAAATCTCACTATGGCCAATTTGTCAGGAAGAAAACTTCCTGATGTTATCGAACTGGATAGAGGTCGAGCCCAGTGTGCAGCACCTTTTGGAAAGTGATGAAAACCAAACCACGGGTTAACCCAAAGCTTGTGAGTAAAATTGGGTAGACGGAACTTTTGTGGGCCGTCGTTAGTTGTACTAGCACAAGGCCACAAGTCATCATGCCCAAGGGCTTGAGTATGCTTGCCTTTTTCAAATTGTTGATCACGCTAGATAATACTCTCTCTCCCAGAAACTGTAACTAAGGTCTGCTCAGCATAGGAGGGTTCTGTGGGTGTTGAGCAAACACAAATGTGCCTGAGCGAGCGTCTGCAATAGGGATTGGCTAGCTGCCCTACTAGACAGGTATCCCTGAATATGAGTGGCCAGCTATTATATATATATTTATATATATTTTGTGAGTAGGATGTTATATTTCAAATTACGGAGTTCAACAGGATCTAACAATGCATGTGGGAAGACCGTTGATCATCAAATGTCTTGACTCATTCTCATTGCAAATATTCTCTGAAAAGCTGAAAAAAGATACAAATAGGTGGTGAATGTTTTTATAGATATTACATATTAATTAGCAGATAATAATTGTTTACCAGATAAATTTAATTACCAGATCATAATTAGAATTTTTTTAAAGGAAAAAGATATTTGCTGAATTGGGTATTTCATAAGCTATGAGTAAGATTTTGAATTTATACTTGATCAGAACATCTAATCCATTGTGACAGTCTCCATTTCTCTCATTAAGGATTTTGAATTAAGTTCAGATTCTTAATTCTCATTCTATAACTGTTCATATGAAATTTTTTTCTTAAATATACTTAAGTTTTTATTCATAGACATGACAGGATTAACTAGGATGTCTATGAAATTTGAATTGCTTTAGGTCATAATGACCCATTGTTGTAATTTTTTGTTAACTATTTCCACCCATTAATTATCTGTTAAAAATCATATAGGACTTTAAAATCCTATATGTTACTACTAATATTTCAAAAGCTGATTGAGGTAATACACAGAAACAGATGACTGCTCAACAAATATCCCAGCCTTAATTGTTCGCTATGCAATCATTATAGTCTTCAACCATGATTTGTCTCTGGTCACAAAAATGGTTTTCTGTTCATAATTTACTCTGTTCTAAGTGCAGAACCTGTCATTATTGCTTATTAATAGAATGTTAGTCACAATCAATGCTAATGTCTACCTTCCTACTCATTTTGCCCATCTTTAGTTTAAGCATTTTTTATTTTGCTTTATGTCAAAGTGCCCCCTTTTAAGCATTATTTTTTGTATTGGTCAGATGTCTGGGCTGTAAACCTTCCACCTGATTAGTATGACTCAGAAAACAAATGTCAGTAATCTTTTATAAGGCATCATAAGAAACTTTCTTTTCAAACTCATGATAATCTTAGTAGAGAGTTTTAAATATATATTGTTTTTACTCAAGATATGAACAATACTATTAATATAATATATCATTGTCATCAGTTTTTGTGTTTCAAGATGGCTCAGACTTTTGATAGGTTAAGATTTGTCAGTTCAATATTTAAATGAATGGCTACAAATGTCTAGGGTTGTATATTAAATATTGAGTACAAATTCTTTTTATCTAGTGAAGTTTGAATTTTCTCTCTGTGCATCATGAAATCAGATCATTAATTTCTACACAATTATTTGTATAAAACAAGAATTGACTAGATTCTCATTTTGTTACAGGGTCAAACCTGCACCGAGGTAAAAATAATTTGTATTCCCATTTAAGCCCCTATGAAAATGATCAGAATTAATGTAGTGTAAAAATTCTTACTCTGAGCCCTACTGACTTAAAGCCCCTCCCCCCAACACTCTAACAACTAGCCTGTATATGATTGGTATTCATTCATATACAGAAACATACATACATAAATGCATAATTGACCACCATTTCTTTTCAAATACTTTTAATAACAGTAAAATAATGTAAGATTATGAAAACAATTACAATATATTTAATTAACCATGATTTATATACACACACACACACACACACACACACACACACACACATATATATATATATATATATATATATATATTCAATATATCTTTCTGATGTATTTTATTAACATTGATTTTCTTGTATGACTACACAGTTAAATATTTAAAAATTGAACCACTTTTGATTTCTTTCTTTCTATTCTCTCAATCCCGCAAAGAACATTTTAAAACCAACTACTTAGATGAGATAAACCAAAACAAGTGACAGTTGTTCTGCACAAGCTTATGCATAATCTAATTGTTAATTATTGTTAAAATCATAAAATTTTTCTTTCATGATTAATGAACCATTTTATGGTGCAAGATATTTGAATGTCTTGCTTTTAAAACTTTTGACAGTTAAATTGGATCATTACAATGTAAATTTTGTATGTTCATTTCATGGCATTGTAGAAACTTCACATTATAATGCAATCCTGTCAAAATGTTTTAATTTGGAAAATTAAGACATTTCCAACCCATTGAAGTTACTGGTTTCCAATTTTGAATTAAGTGTAAATTGACAAAAACCCAAGGGAGATAATTCTCAGTTTATTTTGGAAAATATAAGGTAGATGATGGTGATCCTGTAAGTGGATTTAGCAGACTTTTGAAAAGTGGAAGGGAAACTGGTATAAATCTGTATGGTCCCAAGGATATTACTCCAAAAGGGACCATTGTCCTAGATCAGCAACGTTTTCATAAATATTAAATGGTGGGATCAATTCTTAGGCAGACGTCATATATATACTTTCTTACAAATTTACATATTGGCATAGATAGGATAATGTCAGATGTGTGTGTAATAGCATATGCTGGAAAATATATATACATCTATGCATGAACATAAAATAGTATCCACAAATAAGACTTAGATTAATGTCCTATATTAACCACCAAAGTCATTTAGTTCTAATACAGATATGAAAACCTCAAAGCTTTCCTTAACGCAACTACTCGCTAATAGATAAAGCTTTGATTGAAATTTGGCAGCAAGCAAGATCTAATAATATAATTGTAGGAAAGCAATTTTATGAATTCTGATGAAAAATTAATGAACATATGGTTATAGCAAAATGTGATGATACACAAGTTACCTGTTTAATATATAATTCTAGATTTTGGGGCATAGAATTAATCCATGCAACTGCTTTTCTCAATTACTCAGCTTTCCAACCCTTTACTATTCAAAATTATTTTGAAACTTAAGTGTGACTGATGTTAATATTCTTTCTAATGTTTTCATTTACAGAGAAAGTTTCCTTTTCAACTTTATCAATTTAAAAAAAAAACAACTTCTTTTGCTGGTTTCTGTTTGACTTTGTTAAATCAAATATCAAAAATGTAGGCAAAGAAAGCAAATTTAGACACAGATTCTTTATTCCAGTAAAAAAAAATCCAAGCACATGTCGAGGATTCTATGATATCTTTGCTATTTGTTTTTGTTTTGTGTCTCTAGCAGATGTATATATTTTATTTTGCACATTTACATGTTAAAATATTGATCACTGCAATTGTTTATCCCTTCATACACGTGCATATAGGAATTAAAATGTGTTAACAAATTTAGTCAAAATTTGCATTGTGTGAAAATCTAAATATGCTAAACTTTTGACTTCACATTTTAGTTTTGATGGACTCTTGCATTCATACTGTAAAATATATTTAGTCTCTTTTACTAATACATTGTTCTTTTGGTCCTTTCCACTGCTATATATATATATATATATATATATATATATATATATATATATATATATAGTAGAGTAAAGTGACATTTTATGATAGTCTTTACCTTCTCTGCTTTCATAAATTTTTCTCAAATATCAAAAAAATTAGTTTTGAATTGATTTCCATTACCTTTATTCAAGAATAGGAAACCTTATTCAAGATATCAAGGCAGACATCAAATGTGAAAATTAAACTCTACTGTATTGTCCACAGATCATGTCTTTTTAGTACCATTCATGAATGGCAATAAACCAGATCTTGATTCATGTAAAATGTAATTTTTTATTCAATATTTTTTCCTTTATTCTTCATCTTGGACAATTGATTCTCTGACTTTTGGATAAATATATACAAACCAGATTATAAATGAATAAATTGTCCTGTTAGCATGAAATATTTTTACTGCTTCCTGTACTTCTGTTAAATGTTGCTCTAATGGCAGTGCTACCATATTTATTGATTCTAGTTTGTGTATGTGTGTTTTTTTTGTTTTTTTTTTATCAGTGACGATTCATTGTCATACTGAAGCCAATAAAAAAGATAGTTTTATCTAGTTATATTCTTTTAAATTATATATAGGAAAAGAAAAAGTATCAGTCTGAATTTACCATGGCAGCTATGAAATCAAAATAAAAGTTAAACAAAAAATGCCAGAGAAAAAGATGTTCAAACTTAATATGGCTCATAGATCTGATAAACAGAATAATTTCAGTAAGACTTTATATGAAATACATTCACTTTAAATACATTCACTTTAAATACTGTAGAATAAAAATTAATAAAGATGAAGACTACTAAAATTGTCAGAATTTTCCATCAATTGAAAAAAAAAATATTTACATATTTTTCAATCAATATGGAATGCAGCCATATGCTGGAAAATTTCATGTCTTATTGTAATTAAAGGGTTAAGTGCAGTTAGAAATTATTTAGTATTTCATACACATTTGTAGAATGTTTTCTTGATTATTTATTTTAAAAAGAAATGAATGTTTTTATATGACAGCTATGCTCTTCATATCTAGAGAATATAACAATATAGAAAAAAGTTTTATCCTTTGGATACGGGTTAATGCAGATATTTATATTTAATACCTTGAAGAAAAATACAATTATTAAAAATAAACACGGCTACTAAATGCTGATTTAAATTTTGTTTATATTTAATGTTTAAATGGTGAAAATAAATTTCAAAGCAACACTGACTTCATTTAAAGAACAAAATGATTTAAAAGTTTCATGGCTTTAATGGAAAACCAACACTTTATACCTAATATCAAATTGGATCTTAACTGTTTTCTCATCTATTTCTTTATCACTTATCAACCTTTTTGCTGAGATCAAAGCATGGTATCTGTTCTGTTCTCATTTGAGATGGGAGAAAGCACCCAGTCCCAGGGATTCCAATCCTACAGCAGCACCTTCCTCTTTACAGAAAGAAAGGTTGTATCTGTGTAATATCAATGCCAACATGATAGTGGTTGCAGGGTCTGGGTAATTTTGTCCGTGACCCATATGCATGCATCTGGGCATCTCACATAAAAAAAGACCTTGTGTCATATCCTGCCTTAGTGGTGAGGGCAGGTAAATAACTTCTTTACCACACTCATTTTCACTCTGTCTGTTTGTATCTCTACTGTACACTTTTTCTTTTCCATCATCTTTATTTTTAATTTTTCATCTTCCTCGATTTGTCTTTTTCACTATCCTTTTCCTTTTGTCACTCTTAATGCAAAAAGTGTGTTTATTTTATATATATATATATATATATATATATATATATAATCTGCATCTTGGATTTTTTCAAATATCTCTATTCTTGAATAAATTACTTCCTTCCCAAGCTAAAATATGTGACTATAAAAATGTAAAAAAATTCAAATAAAAAGTGTAACTCCATAACATTCTGTTATTTAAAATATATAATGCATAATTTATCCCATACTAAAATAATTTGAATATTCATTAGATAAAAAAATCAACAACATGATTTACCCATTTTCATTTATTAGACATTGAATTATGTCACTTCACAGCCTCCATAATTTACTTAGACCTTTCAGTTAACCTGATGAATATTTATTTTATGAGTGTCTCTTAAATTTAAAATTTTTGAAATATTAACAACATTTTACTTTTGTTTAGTCTATCAGAGGATGAAACATGATGACTAAGATAAGTTTTTCTTTTGTCTTATCTTATATATATATATATATATATATATATATATATATATGGGGCTGATGATAGCATGTTGAGGTAATTTTTGTTTTTTTGCTGTAAAATATATATATATATATAGTGGACACTGAGGTAAAAACTGAGTAGCAACAGTCTGTTTCATGCCTGTATGCAATCTTCAGGCCATGTGTGTTGAATGGTAGCTTGACTATTTATATATACTGGTCAGTGGGGCATTATGGGTAGCAAGGAATGGTTATATTTTAAATTATTCTCATGGCTGTTGAGTAGAAATAATTATGGACCAGAATGTGGTTATTTTATAGCCTTTGTATAGACTCAGTTGTTAACTTTTAACTCTTTATTTATTACTTAGGATATTTTATATTTATTCGTCATTGATTATTATTATTGTTAAATTTACTTAGCTGTGGTTACGGATAAGCATATACACCTTTGGTGTTTATATATATATATATATATATATATATATATATATATATATATTCTCTAAATACATATTTTTCTCTTAACTCACTCTACCTTTTTTATAATTAACATTTCTCATTACACACACACATGCACATATTTAATCATTGTATATCTGCACACATCCATATACATTCAGCACCTATTTATACAAACACTTGTTCATAGACTCCTACAAATTAAAGCCTGTACAGTCATTCAGTGGGACTAGAAAAAATATTGTTCACCCTCCCCATACTGTAGTTCACTTTTAGTTGGTCCAAAATCATCTTTCCATTTTTAGCCACCTCTTTCTGCAGCCTCACCACCCTGAACAGTTAACTTAGTCAGTTCACCTATCCACTAAAAGGTACAGGCACCTGAGAGAAGTGATCTTCCTTTCATTTCGATAATAACCAGCAAACCCACCATCTGGATTATTTACAAAAATGCCAGGTATCTTTCACCAAATTTCATTTTTTTTTAAAAAGTTTATACTTTTAAAAACCGTTTAGTACAAAGTTTGCTTTTGTTAAAACAAATCCTGCTTTAGTTTTTCTTGTTTGTTTTTAGTAAAAAATACATGCAAAAATGTTATGATTATTATCAACCCTTTTTTTAAAATTTGTATAACAATGAAAGGGTTTAATTTTCATAGAACAAGTAGAGAAAAATCAAGAAAAAAAAATTACTATTTAACTAATAATTTAAAAATTAAAATGCAATTACAATTTACACCCAGGCCTGAGTGTAAATTGTAATTGCATATATTTTTAAAAAGTTCTTTCTTTGAAGATCCTATGTAAGATTGATAATGCTTTTATTTTTTGTATTCTTTGCTAAATTAACTGGTTTATGTTTGAAGAGGTATGATTTTTAAAGTATCAGGCTTGTATGATATTTTTGAGAATTTTACTTTCATTTTCTGTCTTTTTTCTTTGAAACATTTAACCCCTGAAATTATTGTCAATTATACAGAAAGATTTGAGAAATTCATTGAATACAGAATTATTTTAACCGTTTCTAAATTGTTTTAATTTTATTTATACACAAAAATAATTTTGGTTTTCCAATTATTGCTTTAAATGAAATAAAGTAGAAATGTAAGCAAGAAATGTAAGCTTAGGTTATCAAATATTTTGATTTATTTTCCAGATGAATACTATAGAATCAATAATTATATCAGCACGCCCTAAATTTGAAATCTCTTATAAAAGCACAATCAGAAAAGAAAATTACCCAATTATCTGACCAGGTAAATCACTTAGATATTATGCTGTATTTTGGAGCAATGAAGCTAATGTCCATCTCTTCCCTTTACGTAATATGAGACAGGTAATGCTGATTAAAATTTATATTAACAATATAAATCTGTGTAAAATTAAATAGTTAACTACAAAGGAAGAAACAAAGTAGAAAAGCTGCATTTCTGAAAAAGTTAAAATTAAATCTATTTGTAAATACAAATTAAAGGGAGATAACTCATTGTTAAAAATTGCCTCAATGATGAGATAAGCTAAAGATGATTTTTTTTCACACACTGAAACTATAACAAATTACATTTTAACCCTTGTTAAACACGAGTTCTTATGTTAAAACAGTTTCTTAATTACTGTATATTTTTCTCTATATTTAATTCAAAGAACCTGACCAAAAGGTGATAACAGAAATTAAGACCAGTCTCAATAATTTTAAAAGTACAAAAGAAAAAAATGTTTTTCAGTTGTTACTTTTATTTTAATCTTTTCAGATGTAAACAGGGTCTCATTTCCCTTTCAATACAAGTTAACATCAACTCACTGTAGAAGAATGTCCTATCTTACTTTTAAACATATTAGAATATGGATTATGAAATTATAGAGATTTCAGATATAAATGGAATTGTTCAACTGAAATAAGTCTACATGAAATAATGTAATTAGCACTTTGTACGACTAAGATTTTTTTTTGACAAACCAATGTATACAAAATGCATACATAAAACATTATATACATGTATATAAAATACATTTGTGTATATATGTATATAACCCTCTCTCATATATTCTCATATATGAGAAAGTATTTTATATACATATATATATTATGTATTTATCAGAATTTTAATTCAAAATAATATGCTCATTTGATTAGAATAGTTTTAACATTAAAAAGAAATATTAATAAATTTTCATTACACTAAATATGATATTTATAAACTGGCATAGAAAACATTTTCAAGGAAAAATTTTAAGTGAGAACTTGTTTATGTTTCAAGAATTGTGTAATTCAATATTTTTTGTTGCACTAGACCAATCTTAATCTCTGAAAATCTCTATAAAGCCTTTCTAAACCAATTTTCAATCTGATTATATATCAGATTTCAAGTTGATCTCAGATTAACTTTTATAATAGTGTAGAATGAAGACAATATAAATGGGGAAATTTATTAACAGAATGAAACCAGCAATATAATTTGAAGCCACTTTCAAATCTACCTTTCTGGTACCAACTCTTTCTACAAGTGTCTAATACTTTTATAATCTCACTTTTACTATTTTGCTATTGAGTAAATCAGAATTTCTCGTAGAGACATATTGCAAGAATGTAAACAATATTTGCATGACAAGCAGTTTGTATTCTTCTGTCCAAGTTTCATGTGCACACATTAAAATGAGTTGCAGTAAAATTATTAGCTTTATTTTTAATAAAAAATGAGTAAAAGGTATTTCAGGGACATATACTTACAATATTAGGTTTTTCACTGTAATTTATGAAAGAAATAGTTTAGATCCCTTCATAAAAATAACCTTATTCTTTATAGCTCATCTAAATGAAAGTAAGGAACACAGTAGATAAATGATTTAAATTTTAATCTATAATGTAGTTCATGCCTTCATAAAATTAGTTATGTCCCTTAGATGTCATTCTACCCAATTTGTAAATATTAAAATTAAAATATGATATTAATTTTTTTCTTTTTTTTTAATAACTAATAGCATTAAATAATTATTCTACTTAATTTTCAATTTGAAATAATTGTAAGATACAAGGTAAGTAACTTGTAAATCATTTTGTTTAATCTTTTGATAAATTTAAATTATTAAATTAATTTTCTCTTAGTGATATGTAAACAGAAATTTAAAACTTGGATTCATTCTTGCTTCATTCTGATGTGAGTGATATGTAATGCATCCAGAAAACTCTTTGTGGAAAAAGTACATTGGTATTTTTCTCTGCTCTGATTTCAGTTGTGTGGACATGTCTTGGTGTGAATTTTATTTTAAGGTATATTGCCTTTCTTTAGATTTTAGCAGTCAATTATACTAAATGGAAATATCATCTTTAGTGAAACTCTTGAACTGAATTTTTAGCTGCAGTCTTTCTTAGAAAAATAAGAAAACATTCTGTAAATCTATGAAAAAGATTTGGCTTGCTTTGTATTAGAGTTTGTTCCTATTTATTATGAGCCAACATTTAGAATCATGCTTTTACATTAGTATCACTGACCATTTTTTTTAAGTCATTTAGGCAGTTATCAGATTTTGCAGTCTGCATAGAAGAAAGGTGTGATATAATACTAAAGATAATTGAAAATAACTCTAAGATATTGTTTTTATCTCCCTATCATGTATAGTGTATGAGTAATAGAGATGTTTTTCTATCAACACTTCTCAAAAAAAGCTTTCAAACAAGGGAGAAAAACAAGTTCTTTTTCTTTTATGCTTTACTTTTTGCTTATTTTACAAAACCTTTTTCCCTTCAGCATCCTGATTTGATTTTTATTGGGTTTTTTTCCCTACTTTTCTCTATAAAAACCATGGCTGGAAATTGTAATAAAAAATATCAAAATAAGAGAAATTGACAAATGCAGAATGCTTATCTGGGCATTTTTGTTTTGTTTTGTAAAAGGGAATTGTTATTGGGATAATCTTATCTGATCCTGATCGTATTAATTTGTTTTTAACTTGCTAATCCCAAGGCTCCGGTTAAACTGATTTTTTCTTCAGTGTTATTTTCCCCCCACCCCGCAAATATTAGTTGTACCTTTTATCTGGCCTTTATATTACAATTGCTATGTGTATCTTGACAACATTTTTAAAATACTTGATAAAAAGCTTCTTAAATCATAAGACTAAACCAGCCATATCATGAATGTGATGAAAAACCTGTTATATAAATTTTAGAATGTTGTGGAATAAAACACTGTATTTGTGAAGAATTTCTTTCATTTATTTTTTTGCTTTCCAAACTACAGTTTATTTCTACTAATTCCAAATATATGCACAATAAATGACAATTTATTATATATGCCTTAATAAATTTGTTTGAATCTATTTATGGATCTTATCATATGCATGACATTAAGACAGTTACACTTTTATTGTCACAGAATTTTTCCACTTTCTCATTTAATTGCCTAACTTCTACACTTACTGCTCTTGCCCAAATCTGTTTTTTGTTTATTGCAAGGCAGAAAGAAGATGCTTTCATAAAGTTCATGAAAAAAATTAAGACTAATTCTTTTTATGATAAAGTTATTAAAAATTTTGTAAATAATTTAATTTTCTATATTACTCAAATATCTGAATTGAGTCTTTTTGTTGAATTTCAGTGATATCATTTCTGGGAAGAAAGATTATCAATATGTATGTGATTTACATTTGGATTAATATCTTCATCTTTGTTATTAACATAGCATGATGTCTGTTGCTTCCTTTGGCTTTTTTCAGGTGTTCATTAATCTGGGTAACCTTTGGGTAATTTTGTACTGAACCCTTTATTAAATGTATGGGAGTAGATTTTTTTATTTTCTGTCCATATCTCATCTTTTTTTATAGATATTACTATTTAGTTATTGCTCGCTGTTTCCACTAAGTCGAAGTCTGTATTATGTGGTCCATGATTTGAACTCTCAACTACTACCATCAAATTCATAAACTTTAATCCACTAGGTTATTATCCAGTGACATAAAATGAAACAAATTTCTTTGGGATTTATTATTAACTTAATATTTATATGCTTTTAATATTTACTCTTGTGCTAAAGCCTTCATAATGACCTTATTTACATCCCTTGTCTCCTTTGTGTTTCTCACTGTTTTTTAAAGATTTCTTTGCTCTTGATTCTATATGTCTAACAAGAAAAGGTATAACAACAATGGCCACTTAGCTGTTTAATGTTACATCTTTATTAGCAATGTTCATTGGATAACAACCCATAGGTGTTGGTTGTTTCTTTAAATGGTTGCTTCTATTATTTATTTCTTAAAAATAACACAGTGGCTGAAATGAAAATAGTAAAAATACACTTGGGTGCATACATTTATATTTATGTGCATCTCTGCATATTCCATGGGCATCCATTCATATTATATGAATCTGTTATTTAACACATAAAAATACTTTCCTGGTATGAGTTTCAATCAGTGCAATTTCAAGGTAGCCAAAAAAGTTCTGTCCCTTTTTTGATTAGTCATTGAATGAAGTTGAAATATATACAAAATGCGTGTAGCAATTGTTTTCAAATTCGGACAGCCGGAAGTAGGAACATCAGACGTTATAAAAAACATGTGCACCGTGCCCGGCCATCAGTTATAAGCCGGACAGCTGTGAGAAGGATGGAAGTGACTAGAGATCTCGTTCAGGGCTGTTTGCTTTATGACTTCAAAGTGGGCTTATCAGCAGCTGCATCAAGTCGCCGCATATGTCAAGCGTTTGGGGATAGTGCTGTGGATGAACGTACTGCAAGGCGTTGGTTTCGAAAATTAAAGTCGGGAGATTTGTCTCTCCATGATTTCCCTTGCAGTGGACGACCACAGGTCGTCCTGAAGGCGGCCATTGAAGAGGACAATAGTCTAACGTGTGGTGAACTTGCAAGACAGTTCAACATTTCCGATGAAACAGTTAGACTTCACCTGCACCACCTAGGTAAGACGTACAAACTGAGCAAGTGGGTTCCGCAAATGCTGTTGGAGGTCCACAAGGGACAACGAGTGGCAGCCTGCATATCACTGCTTTCTCGCCACCATACTGCATCCTTATTCAATCAAGTGCTTACCAGTGATGAAAAGTGGGTTCTGTACGAAACTCCCAAGCGTTCCAGACATTGGTTGTCTCCTCAGGATGCTGTCCCTCACACCGCAAGACTGCCTATGCACCCACGCAAGATTTTTTGTGTCTGGTGGACAGGTTGTCAAGTGGCTCATTATGAACTGCTACCAATGGGCCAAACATTCACTGGAGACCTATACTCGCAGCAATTGAAACGTGTGCAACAGACATTGCGCCAGAAGGAGCCAGCACTGGTGAATCGCAAAGGTGTGCTTTTCCTCCATGACAACGCCAGGCTGCATGTCGCGCGAGGGGTCAGGGATACAGCAACTTGGGTGGGAGACTTTGTGCCATCCACCTTATTCACCTGACCTTGCGCCATCCGATTACTACCTCTTCCACTCTCTGGATAATCATCTTCGTGGGAAATCCTTCACCAATGAAGCAGACTTGCGCAAAGCCCTCACAGACTTCTTTGCGTCAAAACCCCCCGAGTTCTACCGCAAGGGCATTGAACAGCTGGAGACATGTTGGCAGAAGGTTCTGGATGCCGATGGCGATTACTTCGAAGACTAAATATAAGTTACACATACTGTTAAGTGTTTTCTTTTTTTCCTTTAAAAATAGAACTTTTTTGGTTACCTTGTATTTACAAAACCTGTAAAGATTTGTAAATACATTGACTGAATGCTTTGATTATAGAAGCGCCAATTTTAGACATAAGCAATGACTATTGTTGAAGATTTATGCTGGACATTTTCTTTTAAAAATACCTTTGTTTCATTATGGTTTAAATAACCATAATGAAACAAAGGTATTATTCAAAGGTGGTAAAATTAAAAGAAATTCCTCTTTAGTATTATATCGTAAACTCTGCTTGATGCTCCATTAGTAAGGTATTTAGCATGTATGTTACACCTTGCCATTATCTTAGATAAATAGTTGATCATTCCATTTTAATTGGGAGCAAAACTGAAGAAAAAGATATTTCAAAAGTACTGTTTGGTTTTAGTGAAAAAAAGAAAGTGCACAATAAAAATAGAAGATATAGGAGGTGATAACACATGCATTTAACACATGCTTCAGTGAAATGGAAAACCTTGTCAATATTTACTCTTTTTATTTGTACCCTCTTACTTCTTTAGTTTGTAACTTATGACTGTTATTGTAATATTTTGTTAAATTCTAATATTTAAGGATACAACAAGGGAATTTCCACAAGTATTTTATAATCATTGAACATGCAAGGAGCTTATTCAATCATTAATTCAAATGTGAAATTTCCACTGGTATTGCTAGTTGTTATTTTTATTATCTGATCTTCATAAATATTTTATTATTATAATTAACCATGTTTGTCTGATACGTTTTCTTGTTCATTGCTTGCTACTTGTAGAGATCCAAATAATTTCTTGTTAGACAACTTTGTACAAAAACTGACAACTGTTTATATTTTTATTTCATTATCTTTCCCAATTCAGTATCTTTCCTTTGATGTTTGTGTCATGTTTTCTTGTAGGCAGTTTATTTCAAACCATAATTTCTCACACTGGGTGAGAAAGGAAACCCTCATTAGTATTGCTCAGTGGAAGAGCAATGAATTCAGTCATTCCTGGAATCATCACCTCTAATCTTATTTCACTTCATGATTCATCTGTCAGTATAACAAAACAATATTTTCTTCCTTACCATTTTTATTCTATTATGCTTTCCTTCCACTCTTTACATGAATTTATAAAATACCAAATCCTATCCTTTTGCTAAATGTACTTGTTTATGCTTCAAAATCTTTTGTTATAACAATGTAGTAATGTAGTACAAGATGTTTTCAATTTTTTTTGTTTTAATGCCATGTTACTTAAGAGCATAGATGATCTGATATGACTCGACACAGGCTTCTTTATTATCTGTGAATTGCCAAGCATTCTTGGGAAAGATAATGTTACTTTCTCCATGGCTTGGAATTTAGTTTTCCTTCTCCAAGGCTAGAGAGTCCAGTCTACCCTTCTATTTAATAACTAGCTGGGAGAAGAAGATATGGGTTCATGCTTTTCTTAACGGCATTTTAGCTCAGAATTTGAACTCTGCTTGTCAATTCCATTTTCTTGTCATCCTCTAAAAGTAAGGCTAAAAAAACATAAAAAAAAACATGAGGGGTGAGACAATAAATCAAGCATGGATGATCATGTATGCAGGGAAAAAGGGTAGTCCCCCAACTGTGGAATGAAGTCAAAATACTAAACATAGAAGGACACTGAAGAGTCAGATGTCTGAAAGTTCTTAGTAGGCCTTATATAGAAATAAATACAATATGGAAGCCATTAATAAATAAAGAAAGAAGGCTAGAGCAGCAATAAGAAAAGAGAAGCCTTGGGGAATGCAGTCAAATGTGACAAGCAGCATCACTATCAGCAGAAGGCAGATTAGGTTTAAAGCTCCAAGTTTTAGATTCAAGATTGTCCCACTGGAAAATAACCTAGTGGATTATAGTGTTGGTTCATATAATTGTTTCTGGGCTAGGTAGTGCAGACTTAGTGAGTAATAACTGAGCCGTACTAAATAAGAACAAGATGTTCCATTTTTTTCCTGTTTAGGATTGGTTTTCTGGTTTCTTCTAAAGTATTCTCATTCTTTTTCACTCCCAGTAGCCTTGTGTCTTAGTGGCATTATCACCTTGCTTGCGGTGAATTGATAAAAAAAAGTGTGATATCACTAAATTTGGACAATAAAATGAGAGTATACCTTTATAGATTGAATAAAGGGTTCAGGTCAAAATTTCCTGAAGTTTACCTGGATTGACAAGGACAACCCACACATCTCCCCCCCCCCCCGCGTGCAAAATACAATTGGAAATTCTAAGCTAGAGGCCATTTAAATTATCAAAAAAAACAAACAAAAACAAAATTTACATCATGATGACATAGTAACATTAATATAGATAACAGGTTATTTTTTTAAAGATATTTGATTACGCAAATTTTTCATATCATTTGAGTAGTTTGAGATAAAATTATAATTAACATCTATATATAAAATTCTGTGACTTCTGTTAGTCTGTCACACAACTCTAAAATAGCTATACATTGATCAATGAAAACCAAATTTGACAAGAGACTACTACACCATGTTTGGAACCAGACCATTAATCACAAGAATAAGGTTTATTCCTAAACCATCCAAATATCCTTTTGAATGGACAAGAATCCAGTTTCCAGTTTGTTCTGCATTTGCGAGAACGATAAACAAATCACAGGGCCAAACACTTAAAAAAATTGGAATTTGGCTCTAGAAAGAAATGGTCAGTTGTATATTGCATGTTTAAGAATAAGAGATCTTAAGAATTTATTCTTCACCGTTAAAAAGGAAATAATTTTGTTTACCATGAAGTATAAAATTAATAAATTAAAGAAATTATTAAACTGTCAAATAGGGTTTTTGTCAGTTTTTTCAAAACAAATCAGCTTATTTAAACTTCATTGATTGGTTTGTGAAATTGAACAAAATGTAGAATTTGTAAAGCTCAAAAAAAATATTTAAGCAATAAATTCAATAATACTAAATATTGTAAGGATTTCAAATTTGTTGCAAAAAAAATTTAGTGATAGTAAAAAGAAAAATATAAAAACAGTCTCTTCAAAATATTGTGTCATTAACAAAGAGAACAAATATAATGAAAAAAGATTTGTTTGAAATTGGGTAAAACTGGTAAAATAAATGCATCACGTTGCATATCACTTTTGTATTTTCATCTTGAGTCTATGAAGATATGATTAAATATAGACATGAAAAATAAACAAGGAACTTGGCATATTTGAAAACAGTTTATATTGTAATATATCTAAAAATGGCTTTATAAAAAAATGAAAGTATTATACTTTGAAACAAAATGTCATACTGTCACTGTTTTTTTTAAGTGTTACTCTATTAACTACAGTTGATGGGAATTTTCAAAATTCCAGTTCAATGAAAATGATAAAAAATTATGCTACAATAAATGAGTTAAGATATTGTTATAAGTTATGTATTATAGTCATAAATATGTCTGCATATTTTATGAAAAAATATTTTATGTTTTATAAACTGTCTTTTGATAAATAGCAGCTATATGATTATTCTGTAATTATAATTTAATTATATATTACAAACCTGTGTGTGATTGCAATCAACTCAAAGATTGTCTGTTAAAATCTAATAAAATTCCATACATTAATTACAAGTTTATAATTTCAAAACATGTTGAGATAATTTCTGTCTGAATTACTGGAATGAGGAACTATCAATATTTACAATCAGACTAATATCCTCATCTTTTTATTAACACAATGTTTCAGTTGTTGTGCTGCTTGATTAAAGGAATTTCAAACTGGTCCTTAATCTCAGTAATTGCTAGATATGTTTTTACTGAGTCTTCATCAGTACCACCCACCTAGGGATTGAATTCCAATTACTATGCTACATTTTTCCCACCATACATGATCAGCTATACCAGACTTCATTGTCTCATCCCTAATTATAGGTTTTCAATGTTCTTCCAGCCTTTTAGTTTCACTTTTGTATTCTTTATCACAACTGCAAAGAATGGAATAAAAGTCATGGTTATATTTTCTTCTTTGTTAGTCATGTTTTCTTCATTCTTTCTTTTTTTTATTTTTAAATTGATGAACATTTTTTTTTCTATTCCATTTCAGTTTTAGGCTGCTTTGATGAATATAATAATCTATAATAATATTTATACACATGATGAAGTAAATATGATTTGTCAGTAGGTAGAAAAATATTTAGGCACGAGTCTTAAGGGGTTCTAAAGAAAGGCTCTTATGATTTTTTTCCATTTGTAATGAAATTATTACTTTATATACAACATACATGCCTTTCAATCTGTTATACACAGTATCTCACATTACAAGCCACTTCTAATTTTTTCCTCACCTATAGAAAACAAATGAAAGTATTTATGGAAATATTTGCACTGTTAATGTGCAGAATATTTCATGCAATGTATGTAAATTACAGTAGACTTCATGTCACTTTTACAATATGGTAACAGTTTTATGAATTTTACCAGTTTTTCTACATTTCAACACAGATTACTGAAGCCCCAAGAAACATGTTGCTATTAGAATGACAGAATGTACAGTTTCCAAAGACATTTGTCTTGAACACAAAATTAAAAATTATCTCATTGTAATGAGCTATAAAGACAATATGTATACTTTATATTCCAAAATTAGTTTTAGAAATTGTTCAGCCACTTATTTTTGTGACCTGTTGTGTTTGTTTCTATGAAACAGATGGTATATCATCCAGAACAACATTCCAAACTTTATCTTTGCTAATAAATTGCTGTCTGCCAGTGAAAACCTTTTTTCTTTAAGTTTCCATTTGGCTTATGGAAGCTGCTCATTTCATCCAATGAGTCTCTTTGAATGTCATTTTATTCAGACTGGTATTAGAATTTTTTTTTGTCAAATATGATAAAGCATTGTTATGCATAAAATCATTATTCTCAAAGTATTTTATTTCTTCTTGAATTATGGCTCAATATTTATCTGTCATCTTAACACCATCTGGAATTTTCACTGTCCACTATCATTCTAAAACCTCATACATTATCTACTTTTTTGATGTTTCAGCTTGTGAGGGCAGTGTACATTGGTAGCCAACCAGCCTTTGCTCTATTTGTTTCGCCTATCGAAAGTAGCATTTTCACATATTCTGTTTCTGACCACTTTGACGTGACTTAATGGTTAATATTCTGTTGCTCATTTCATTTGATTTTCTTTAAGAATGATTTTTAAAGGAAGCCAAATGATTGGCCTCACTTGATTTAAAATCTTGTGCTTTTTGACACTTCCTTGCTGCCACAACATCTAAAATTTCTGTAGCTTGAGAAAATTAGTGTTTCTTTTTTTTCTTTCTCTTGATATGACATAAACTAATGAGTTAAAGCTCTCAACTTACTTTGCCTTCATTTTTATAGTCCACAGCCTTCAATGAACTTCTCGTTTAGTGCTACCTTTAAATCAGTTTTACAATTTGCATCATTGTTTTACTTTTTGAAAACTCCAAAGTTATTAAATACTACTTTATATCCATCAAATCAATTTAACAGTCTATTTTAAAGTTTCAAACTAATAATATGGCTGTTAATTTGCAACTTTTAAAATTCAGGATATTTCACGCCATTTGTTTACATCTGTGCAGAATAAGCCTGTCTTCATTCTAATTATGCAGATAAGTGTTTGTCATCATTTATCAAAAAAGTTTTTATCTCCAATAAGTATTTAGTTTATTTATCAATAAAACACAAAGTGGCTATTAGAAATATTAGACTCTGTATACATTTTCTTATTTTGCATTTCAAAAACAAACATTTGAATGTTACAGCTTTTTACCTTTGCTCTAAGAATAAACCATGTCAGATCAAAGCTTCCCACAAATTTATGATCCTGTTCAGAGGAAGAAAAAATAAACTTTCTACCATTCAATGAAAATAAAAACCTCAATGGGAATTTCTTTTACTATAATGTCGGAATAAATTTATTAATGGTAGTCTTCAAATCATTTTTGTTTGTGTGTATTTGAGGTAGCACTCTACAGTGTGGGTTTAAATTTCTTTTTCCATTTTCTAGAAAAAATCTAAATTCTTTAATTTAACTATATTTCATAAAACATACAATATAAATCCTCTGTCTACAAATATCATCACATTTTTTAAAAATCTTATATGAGAAATCAGACCATCTAATCATGAAATTGAATAAATATACTTATCCATAGAACTAGCTTTATTTTTTTTAATGCATCAATTGTGAGATATATATATGGGAACGTTCATTCCTCTGTCAAGTGGCCCATCTTCTCTTTAACGTATTATCTTGAGAAAGCTAGGTAGTGCCAAATTTGATTCATTCTGGTGGAAGCATTGTCACTTTTCTATTGGAATATCTTCCAGCTAAAAAAACATACAGTGAATAAGGAATATATTCAATGCAGAAAACATTAGGTTTGTCTGGTTTAAGAAAAAGAGAATGCTAAAAAATACAAAAAGATGAACTAATTCTACATTTTTATCATTTTATGAGGTGGGTGGTGAAAAGTTTTGGGGGCTGACCAAGAAGCTAATCCAAAACAAATTATCAGGTTTGTTCATTTTGTTGGAAGTGATTTGGAGCAAAAACGTTTCAATACCCCCTTAATTTTCAAATAACTATCAGAGAAAATCTTACTCTATATGCAGTTGTAAATTATATAGATATATATTTAAATATTTTTATAGTTAGATGACTAGGTCCAGCTTCTAAGTAAGGAGATACTCTCCCTCCACTTACCAGGAATTATATTCATATTCAAAATGTTTAAACTGCTTGGTTATTACAACTACCTCCTACTGGTAATAGCTAATTAAGGTATTTATTTAATGCAAACACTTTAACCTATCAGTCTACTCAACTGTAAGTTATTGCTTGCTTGACAACTTTGAACCCAGAGTGAAGGTTGCCTAGTTTACATATGTATACCTAGGTAGCTCAAACACAATTACAGGACAGTGTTGATATTCACTGAAACATTCATCAATTCTGACAATACTTATCAACAATGGGGTGTCTTAAGCATGGAATGAATAACATCACAACCATACATCAACACCCAGACTGCATGACTGCAGTTACATCCTTTTGTCATTGCTTGTTGATGCATTCACTAACATAGACAGCTAGAAAACATTACTGGATATAACCTAAGAAAACTCACTCTAACTTAGTCTATCCCACCTAAGCTAGAACCAACACGATTATCAACTTGTGTCTTTATCTTGTACAAACAAATGTGAGTTTTAATATAGATAAAATAGCAAAAAAGATTTATATACAGAAATGGTATAATATGGATTGTGGTTAATCTTATATCAACATTTCTAAATATATTACATAAAAAGTGTTTGTATTGAGGTATATTTCATTTTTATCTTTTAATTTCTTGTTTTCAAATTGTACAGATGAGTTTCTCTGTGGGCTAGAAGTGAAGTTTGACAAATTCATGTCTTTATTCAGCAATCTTGGCCAGATTGATCAAAGCTCTTTGAAGCAGGGAAACTGACAGTCACCATGCATGCAGTTTTAATTCATATGTCCACACACACACACACACATATATATATATATATATATATATATATATATATATATGTGTGTGTGTGTGTTATTAATTTTACTGTTTCATGAAATATATTTTCTGTTTGCATGGTAGTCAACTCTTATCTACAAAGGTGATAGAAAAGCAAATTGGCAAAATTATTTTCAAAGTTTTATATTCAAAGTTTTTATTTACTAAACAATTTTTCCTTTCATTTGATATAGGTTTCCTATTTTTCTAAAAGTACCTAAAAATTTAAATAATGGTACTTATTTTTGAATAACCCTGTAATAATTAAATGCTGAAAAATACAAATGTAACATTGTTGTTTACCATCTAGTTGAATGAAAAATACATATTTAGATAAGAATTTAAAGAAATTGAACACTATTTGAAAGGCAGTGTTAAACAAATTATTGAATTATAACAGACATTCCACAGCAAGTAAACTTGATGAATGAAATTATAAGGTGTCCTCTAATGAATCCTGTACAAATGCAGCTACAATAATTGTTGTATGGTAAATTGGTACTTACTGTAGAATGATGGTTAGTAATCTAGTTCCAAACACCTTTCCTTATTGCTGTGAATTCTTACTGGGTTTCAGATTAGTTTAAGCTAAATAAATATCTCCATATTCACTTAAAAATAACTTCTTCTAATACTTAGAAATAAGGATCATTTTGTTCATATTTGATGGGATTTAACCAAATCCTAATTCCACTGCAACTGTAATATTAAATTTTTCTTAGATGAAGCATTGTCAGTTATTAACTTTCTTTTCTTACAGTATTTGTTCTCAAGTTCTTTTGTTTTGTTTTTTTTGCTTCAACTCTCAGGTTGTCATTCTTTATTTTTGATCCATGCTGCTTACCAAGAATCATAAAATAACAATCTGAGAATTGCATAAGGCAACCAACTTTAAACTGAAAGAAATGGTCAAAAATTAATAACGCATTGAAACTGGTCAGGACTCAAATTGAAATATCATTGATTAGTTAAATACTCTTGACAACCTGCATGACGCCATGTTATCTTACAAGTATGCTAGCACATTGTTTTCTGTAAAAATAGGTTCCAATTTTCCTGCTCTTCACAGCAGGGAATCAACTACTCCCACTAAGAAATGTACTTCATAAACCAATTGTAAAAATGAAACAGAATAGACAGGCACAAGTCAATGAAGAAGGCATTTCTTTTTTTCATTTGAGGCCCCACCTCCGTTTAATGTCTGATTTTGATGACATTTCAATTGATTCATTTTTTAATATTTTCAAAATATAAACAGATTTATCTGTCTTTTGTTAATTTATATTTTACAACTCTGAAATGTATTTTACAAAACAGTTTAGTTAAATAAAAATGTTGAACTTGAAAATTTGGGCCAACTGCAAAATAGGTGACCCCGATTGGTGATTACTGGACAGTAAGGGTCTCACAGTTGACAGGTGTTGTGAGGTCCTACTGTAATTTACATTAATACTTCCTCTACTTGTTTATTCTTAATCCTTTTTATTTTCTTTTCTTTCCAGCTGCTGGAGAGGAGGCTAATATGGATTTACCTGACAATAACGACCTCTTAGCCAGTGTGGAATCTACCAGTGAATTACCTACAGCATCAGCTACCAGCCCTGATGTTGGTAAGTGACCTTTTCAATTTAACTCATCAGAGAACCAAGCTGACTCCACTTCCAAACATTTCTGATATTTAGCCACTCTGAAGATTAAACTGAACTATTAGTAGAAGCATTGCTTGCATTTTTATTAGATTAAGCATTGTCAGCTAATATTTTTAATTTTGACCAGCATTTATTCTTAATTATTCTTAATTTTTAATTTCTTTTTACCTCTCTAAAGAAAGTAATGGATTTTTATTAATCTGACAGTTTTGTCTTTTTTTTTCTTATCTATACTGTTTACTCACTGCTGTAGATTAACAGCCTAAGTAAAGTTACAATAAAAAAGTAATTTTATTTATCCCTTTAAATGTTATTTTTAGTGAAAACTCATATTTCAGTAGATGCTTTATTTATTTATTAAATAATATTATCATTTGTTAAATAAATGGAGTATCTATTCAAATATGAATATCCACTAAAAATAACATTTAAAGGGATTAAAAAAAACTTACTTTTTTATTGTAACTTTACTCGGGATGTTAATCTACAGCAGTAAGTAAACAGTATAGATAAGAAAAAAAAGATAAAACTTTTGCTACTAATACACCTAATGTAAAAACAAACATATATATATATATATATATATATATATATATATATATATATATATATATGAATACAGGCTTGGTATAGCTGGAATAAAGTTCTGATAACTAAAACCACTATTTTTAAAAAAGAACTCAATACAATCTAGAGTGAATAATATTTATTCAAAAATTATAACATAAGCATGTTATAACATCACTACAAAAATAGCCATTCTGTTTCAACATTTCTGGTGTCTGGTCAAGTGATGGTGTAGATTGCAATCTACACCATCACTTGACAAGAAACCAGAAGTGTTGAAACAAAATGACTATTTTTGCAGTAATGTTATAACATGCCTATGTTATAATTTTTATATATATATATATATATATATATATATATATATATATATATATATATATATATATATATATGGTGTTGAGAAGTATTGTAGAATGAATGTTAATTTTATAGGTTAGATTTGATCTTCTGCAAAGCTGTTGAATTTAAAGCAACTAGTACTTTCTGTCAGGCATCTCTCACTGGGATGGCTTATCCATTATTTGTGATCAGTGGAAAATTGCAATTTTAAAAGTAAGACATAGACAATTAACATGGAAGTAAATAGTATTCAGAATTAATAATAATAATAATAGATCTTTTAGTAGATTAAAAGCAGAAAAAGTGTTAAAAGAGCATAAGTAAAGTATAAAAATAAAGTGTTGCTGAAATTTTAAAAACAATATTAAGGGATTACTTGAAATGAAACTAGAACTAATAATTAAAACAATCTCCTTCCAGTAAACAATTTTTAAAAAGTGTGAAATAATTGAAAAATATTGAGTATTAATATTTAAATTATTACTTTTTTTCCATTTGAAATCATTTCAAGTCTATTAACAATATTCTTATCTATTATCACTATAGTATTGTACATTTTTATAGCTGTGGTTGCTAATGTAAATATCATTGATACTGTAAATAAAAGTCCAGATGTTACTTTCTTCTTCAAAACCATATTCAGAAGGGAGACACATTTTGGAGGGTTCTAGTTTAACTCACTTTGCACTTTGTATATTTTACTTTTTAGTTTTACTTTTATTTCAGTTCTTTCTTTTGATGTATTCATACTTTAATAACATGGCAAGCCACTTCCTATCAAAATATTTTGTGGAGGATGTAAATAAATATTTGTTATATTCTGTGCTAATAGGAAAATATATTTGAAAAAAACACATTGGATAAAATAAGTAAAGGTATAATAAGAATAAAGGTACAGTTATGCACAAGGTCATTGCAAGTCAATCCAGTATTGGGTGCTACTATTGAAAGGTCAGTAGTTCTCACATAAGTCTGAGTCGTACTCAACAGATCCAAGCTAGACTCTGTAGTCCGTTGACTTACAGATACTTATAGGTAGTTACTACCTATAGTGTAGTCACTCATGGAGGTGACAGGTTATTCCATTACATCAATATTGAAATATAAACAAAACGAAATATTTTTGTTTGACCTTTCTAGGAGATTACCAAAGGTAACAAACACCTGAGTAAAGTGTTTGAAATATAATAGCAAAAATCAAGAAAACTGATCCATAAGAATTAATGTATAAAAGTATTTTCTTGTTTATTAGGTAAATATTACTTTAAAGTATTTTTGCTGTTCCCATTCTTTCAATACTTATTGAATGGATATATATTGAGTTCTTTTGATACAAAGAAACTCAGAAGATTTTGTAGGTGTCTTTATAACATGCACAAATTGATTGTTAACTTTCTAAATCAATCAACATCTGCAGGTAACTCTCTCAGGTAAATTCACTGGTGTTTTTTCATCAAATCTAATGATAAATCCCAAATACTAGATTTGTATCTTTTAATAGTTTTAAAATCAGAGTATCTTGAAATTTCACTGCATTTTTTCTCTTTTTTTTTTTTTTCTTTATTTGGTAGATAAGGTTTTTAATGAACTTCTGACATTCATAGCTCCAAGGATATTGCATGTAAAGAATTGAAACTTGGTGACAATAGATGTTGCTTCTCTTTTAAAATCTTTGATCAGAAGAAAGTGACATTTTTTGGGTTCTAGTTTTTCTCACTTCTTATTTTTTTTAATTTTCTTAGACAATTTTATGTATTATAATTCTGATGGGTTTTTAATCTATCAAAAGACAGTTGAATAGGATTTATTTATAGCTAACCTTCACTCAAAAATACAATAAAGCAAATATGACTATCTGGCCAAAACTCTGAGGCAGACCTTTGACAATGGATAATGTTCGACAATGGCTTATCAGTAACAAGACTGAATGAATAGTATCATATGCTGGGTAATTTCAGTTCTTGTTTTGTTTTGCTTCTTACACCTTTGGAGATTTTTGCAAACATTGGAAGCATTTTAATTTTCCCCACCTATTATATTAGTTCTCATTCTTACTAAAGCTTAAAAAATTCCAAGTTCAACTTGATTTTTGATAATGTTGGAAATGATTCAGTTAAGTACAAAAATAATTTTATGTTTCACAATATATTTTTTCATTTTTAAAACTTGCAATCTTATAAAATTTCCTGCTGTAGAAAGAAAAGATTGATAACATAATTCAATAAATTATTTACCATGCATCCTTCTTCTAAAATGGTTGTGGTGCACTTTCAAAATTATTTTTAATGGTTAGCAGTGTATTTTTAAAGAGAAATAATTTGTAATCTCATTCTATAGTAAATCATTTGCAATGTATCTTTATTGCAAAATCTTACATTGTTTGTGAAATAGGATTAATTTTCCAAATTTTTTCATAATAAAATAATTTGCAATACAATCGCAAAGCATTTTTTGCAAATGTATTTCTATACTCAAATCGCTTACACTGCACTTCAATGACAAAAGTATTTATAGTTTATAATATAATGCTTTTTTCTGTTGTAAATGTATTTACAAAAATACTGAAAAAATGTTCCCTTGCAACAGAGCATTGTGCAATCATTAAACGTTTAGTAATTGATTCCCAAAATAAGATTAATGAATCTATGGAGTATACATTTCTACATGTGGGTCATCAGCACTAATCAAACTATTTTCCCAGTCATTATGTTAATAATATTAAAATTCTTTAGATTATTTTCCACTCAAAATAGAAATATCCTCTGATGGAATCTCTTGTGGCATCTTGGAGAAGCATTTGTATCCACCAGTAACTAGAGATCAACTGTACAGAACATGAAAAAAGGATTATAAAATAGCCAAATTAGAAATTTTATGAGCAGCTGATTTTCTATATCTTAAATAACTGAACTCATTAAAAACAAGAATAAATCTTGTTTTTAAATGAAAGTATTAAGATTACTACCTTTCAACCATTTAAAAACTAATTTTTGATATCAAAGGTTCTCACATAATATCAAAGTGTTTTGAACATAACAGACTATGATAATTGAATAAAAGTCTACATTATCAGAATGATTTGATAAGTCCATGTATAATTGATGAGTCATTGCTCTTAGCAGTAAGGAAAAAGTAAAGGTAACTTTTCTCTGTTGCTTCAGTTTTACACAATACAATTTCATTGATACTTGTTCATCAAATTTGTGTACTGAGAATTTTGACTGATAATAACAAAAAGTAACAATAGAGAGGGTTTAGTATAATCTTTTTTCTACCTTATAGATGTCAGAATATATTTACATATTTGATTTACATTTTTGTAATAGGTGATAAAAGGATGATTTAATAAGTGAATATTTATAAAATAGCTCTCATGAAAAAAATGTCTCCGCTTTTCTTGGGCAAGATATAACATCTAGCAAAAGTTCATTCAATAGTTTGGCAGGGAGTTTACTAATCAAAAATTTAAGCCTGTAAAACTTTAAATAAATGATTAAAGACTGAGAGAGTAATTAAAACTTCTTTGGTATTATGTATACAGTAATTAATCTATGAAATCAAATTTGTAATTACTATGAATAAATAATATATAGTTAGAATCATGGAGTTCAAAAGTGAATTAAGTGCATATTTATTCATTGGGTCAATTCTAAGTTGTAGAAATTTTTTTTCTATTCAATTCTTTTATGTTAGATAGACATTTCTTTTCTCAAGTGCATCATTTCTCTATCTCTGACCTTGTTTGTATTTTAAAGTTAAGTCTCATGGCTTCTGAGTATTGACTAGTGGCTTTAGTTGACCAAAAGTGTTTTTTTGCTTTGCCAGTAGATATAGGTGAAGTGTTGCCAAGTGGTAATAAGTGCATGAGTAGAAGTAATTCTTTTTTCTCTTTTTCTTCATTTATTCTTTCTTCATCCTTTTGTATTTGTTTCTTTATATTTCTTTCTTTTTTAGTGTCTTTTTCTATCCTCTGTATTATTCATCCTCTATAATCTTTTATATTTACTTTTTCCTTATCCTTTTAATTATTTTATTTCATTATATTCTTGTTTATTCTCTGACAAAAATATAAAATAGGGAAAAGATAAACTGATAAACTAGAAATAATTTGAAACTAGAAATAATATGGCTTCAAGAAATGATGACAGATGTGTAGTACAAAGACAAGTTTATCTATCAAAACTTGTTCTGATATGGAGTGAAGTTGGTTTAAAAAATATTTTATCAACAAACCTCACACAGTCCAATGAAATCTAACACTGATAAATCATCCAGTCACAACTTCCACTGAGTGTAGAAGCACAAAAGTAATACCCCCCAAGGCTGTCTTCTGTTAGTTATATACTGAGAGCAGCTATCTTGAACTGTTTTATCACCAGTCACTGATAGGTTTCACTCTTTGTTCCTTCTCTTAGCAGGTGATATAACATCAACATCACCCTCCCTCCAATCTCCTGATCACAGTAATGATGTAGAGATAACCTTCTCTGTTTGGTGCTCCTTCAAAAGGCAGGAAAATATGGAGTGCTTCTTCCACCTATTCAGGACAACACTCATTATCAACCATATTACTCACTTCTGGAATTTGACAAAATGTTAAGCCTAACAGGATGACATGTTCCTTGTTTGTGGTGGATGTATTGCTGATGTCTTCTTTTGACAAGGGTTGGACATGATGTGGGACTCCATCAAACTCAATGGATTGCAAGTTGAAGATCTCAATACCCCCCCCTCCAAATTCTGATGTATATCAGTTTTGATATGTTTTCATCCAAATAGTATCTTCCCACTTCACATCACTTTAGGTTCTGGTGAAGGTACTGCATCAATGCTTTTCAGTTTTATTTTGTATTTGTGGATCTCTTTGTCAGAACACAGTTGAGGGTGAGGCATCATCTTTTGATGTTATGCCAGAACACAGTGAATGAGTGTCAAGCAATGCTTATCACTTTCATGTGGGATATCCATCCTCAGACTGTACCAGGTGACCTTTACTTTTAATTTTCCTTTCTGCCATTTCACTGGCGTTGGATTTATTGATTGTGACATTGTTTGCATTTCTTAACCACTGACTGAGGGGCCACCCTTTGGATGCAGAAGAATAAATTAACAAAATACATTGTGTTCTTTTTTTGTTTACTACGGGGTGTTTACTATACTGATGAATGTCCATTATTAGTCAGGTCTTCTACAACAGCAGCACACAGGCATTATTGACTCAGTTTCTTTATTCAATACACTGAACCATCTCTGTAACACCCTAGTTACATTCTTTTCAGATTCCACAGTGTGATATCAAAAGGCAATAATCCTTTATAAGTGTACAAAGGATATTAAGTCATTGTTTTAACATCTCCTTAGCAACTTTTTCAACCTTTTTTTTTACCAGGCAGGGTTTCAGATATCCACTGATACATTGAAAAGGAATCAATCTTTTATTTAACATTAAATAATCCTTTCACCATGTAAATATATACATCATTCATTGGATACAACTAACACAAATAATAAATCCATTCACTTCTATTAATATTTCAATTACCAAAGATCTTGTATTGAACCAAGCATTTTGTTCTTAAGTAGATTCATTTTGTTTCACTGGGATAATGATTTCTGATATCAGATTTCATCATCTCAGCATTTTGCTGTTGCCACACAGACATCCACACCTTGAAAAATATCTCACAAGTTTTCTCTGTTTTTGTAACAACAAGGAATTTTCATAACCTTGCTTTCTTGAAAACCTGACACTTGAGCACCATCTTCCAATCACACTGGGTCCTTACTAATTAGTTTAAAACAATAAAAATATATTGTTGCTGTAAGCTGATGTTGCCATTCAAATGGATTAATCTTATAACACAGCACAGACCTCATGATCAACACTGCTACAGTGAGACCAAATCCTAATCATGTAAGGCAAATATAAATATAATTTTTTGAAATAACCACAATGACTCATATACACATACACACACTTGTAGATATGATTTTCTAAGGTCAATGTTGTTACCATTTCCTCAGCTTTTTTATACAAATGTCTGCAATGGCTGCTAAGACATCTACATATCCATCCAACTCTCTATAATGTATTGTAGAGTACACTTTCATCTTCTACAACAGCTGTTATAGGAAGTGGGATCTTAAGAGGTTCAAATTTCTCTGAGTAGTAGTAAAGCTTTATTGAGAGACTGTGAAGCTAAAAACTAATCTGACTATTTCTATGATTCAGTAGGCTCTGAATTAATCAACCTCAAATAATGCATACAATGATCATTTTATCACTGTAATGTCTTACTTCTTTAACTCATTTAACTGAACATATAAGGCTCTTCCATTTAAAAAAAAAAGTGGGATGACTCCCTTAATTTTCTTTATCATACAGATGACATATCAGTTCAGCATTTTCCATCCATTTAACCGCAGGCTAATTCGCATTTAGACCCTTCAAAATCAAGTATCAGTTTTTCTTGTTTTAAAGTTAATTTAAAAAATAATAATTTTTTTTTTTCAAACAAAACTCCCAATGTACTAAGAAGTACAAAAGTCCAACACTTCTAAATTGTCCAGCTAAAACTTCTGCTAAACAAACAAGCACAAAATTCCAATTCTGAAAATGTCCAGTCAACACCTTTCACTGAGTGAAGAAGCACAAAATTGTTGCCCCAATGCTGTTCATCTCCTGTTATTTATAAACAGTGGCTATTTTGAAATATTTCATCACTGGTTGGTTGCTACAAAGTGTTGCAGTCTCCTTTATTCTCTTGATAGGGTGTTACTATTATAGCATCAACAACATGATCTTTCTTTACCATAATAAAGGAACATTATTTCTAGGTGTTTAGAAACAACTTTTGCCCTAATTATGAAAACAGTAACTATATTATTGTATCAATGATTCAGTAAGTTATTTAATTTGTACATTATGGTTTTTACAACAAAATATAACCTGATAGGGGTATTAGATGAATTTTGATTTGCATAGTTTTTGGTATTTAGATTTGTACAAAACAGTACACTTATTAAAATAATAATGTTCAAACATTTTGGTTTCAAAATAATTTGCTTAAATTATATCCTCATTCTATATTTTTTTTCACCATATTTCAGCTGTTAATTTTTGGGTGGAAATTAATACTTATGTATAATTACATGATCAAAAATATATACAAGAGAGTTAAACTTACAGAAGATTTTAAAAAAATGTAAAAGTTTTAACATTTTTATTAACATTTTATTATTTCAATAAAAAATGTGTTTTTGAACTAATTTTTTTCTTTCATATTTTTAGCCTTTAATTACTTTATTCTATTTTATAGCACTCTTATTTTAATTAAAATTTGTTGATAACCCATTTTCAAAGGCTATTTGCTTATAAGGAATTTTAAGTAACTCTATCTAGTTCACAATTCTGTTGGTCTTATTTTTAAGTAACAGTGTGATAGTATTAAAGAAAAATTACATGCAGAATACCCAACTTTGTAACTGACTTAAATTCCAATGAAATTAGTTATTAATGACTGTTTGTAGGCTGTTTTATGATCTTAAATCTTTAGTGTTGCATTTATAAATTCTTCCTCATCAAAATAAAATGTCTTCAATGTCAATATGCATGATCAATGAAGGGAGATAATTCATATGTTCAGGTAATATCATAAGGCCTTTACAGGAGAGCTTTACAAAGAAAGATGTCTGCCATTTTGAATTGTCTTAATGAAATATTTTGTTGAAAGATATTATATATGTAACTGGATTGTTGTAACTAAGATAGGAAAAGTGTTTGCACATTTATGAACTATTTTTAAGACACACTTAACTTTCTAAAAATTTGTAACAGATTTAAATTTCAATAAAATTGGTTAGTGACAATTCCCTGTGGGATACAAACATGTGTCTGCCTTGGCAGGAAAATCTGTCATTACTTCCAACATACTTTCAACCGACCTGGCCACAGAGGGCATCATCAATCAAACAAAGTTGAATAGTACCTTATAAATACAAATCTTTCTTGGATTCTCAAAACATTCATATCTGCAGAGCGCATATTTTTCTTTAATAAGATTTCTCAAATATTCAGGCCTGTAGACAAAAATAAAAAAAATATACTCTTTAATAAATAAAGGGAACTTCTATTCAAGTATGGGTATCCACTAAAAATAACGTGTAAGTAATAAAATTTGTCAAATTAATAAATACACTCCATCACTTCTTTAAAATGGCTTTGTTTACGTTAAGATATGAAACTAAATAAATATAATTATTTTGTGAGTTTGAGAAAGATTTACATTCAACTTGATCATTGAAACACTCTGAGGGTGAGATGGTCTAAGACATGTTAGATGTAACAATGGTTTCCCTGCCAAGAGGGACATAGTTTTGAATCTTGCCAGAGAATGCATATTTTTCTTCAATAGATTTCTCAAATATTCAGCCCAGTAGATGAAAATAAAGGAAGCTTCTATTCAAGTATGGGTATCCACTAAAAATAATGTTTAAGTAATAAAATCTGTAGGATTAATAAATAAAAATCCATCACTTATATTATAAATATATATGTCCACACGTCATGTATACATTTTAAAAATAGCTGTTTATGCTTAAGTATGGGCTTTTTAGTTCTGATACAATTAAGCTATTTCAATATATTGATCACTTAATAATTTTAAGTACTTATGATTTCTCTTACATTAGTTTCAATCATTGAGTTTTTCATATAAAATGACTTTTTTTAATTCTAAAAAAAAACAATCAACAAATACTCTCCCAGTAAATAGAGACAATCATAATCTGCAATTTTAATAAAGTCTTCATATTTAAGAATATAGATTAGTGTTTTCATATTTGTGTGTGTTTTATTTATTATTGGTATAGCAGAAGAAAAATGTTTATCCTGTAGAAAAGAAAATTAAGCAGGGTTCAAATATGAATTGATTTTTATTATTGTTTTCTTGCCTCAGAAAACAGCTGTAACTTAGCTGAGTTCATATTATGAATTTCTAAATGAATATGTGACCCATTTGCTATTTTTTTAATCTAACAAATCTAAAGCTTTTAAGCTACATCAATAGATTTATTTATGAATTATTCTCTGTTGATGATACCATCATGTTTGCTAGTATAATCTGTTGCATGTTACTTGGAGAGGAAATAGACAATGCTAAATGAAGTCCTGCTGTTAAAAGAAATATATTGATGTACCCAACTTGGTACCCTACAAGATCATGGGATAATTTGTTTTTGAATCATTTTACTGAAATAAGTACTACTTTCTTTCTCCTCCTGTTTTTTTTTTTTTAATAATTCTATAACTAGAAATGTGTGTGTGCGAGGGGGGTTGTGCTTCAAATGTTCCACGATTTGTAATTTTTTAATACCAAATCAGATTAAAATGAATAAGTAAACTATATCACAAATATAAAAAAAAATGAGTCATTTTTTTCCCTCTTTTATGATAAATGTGAATTACTTTTTATTTACTTTTTTTTTTTTTTTTAAAGTTTTTCACCCCAAGCAAGGCGGGAGTGCCACTAGCACGCAAGGGGTTATAGAGAGTGGGAGGAAGAGTAAAGAAGTGTGATAGAGAAAAGGATGAAGAGAAAGACAGAGAATAGATCGAGGCATCTGGAGATGTCAATTAACATAGCTATAATCTCCAACTATCCAAATGCTATCAGGGAAGCAAGTAAGAGGAAGGGAATTCTACAAATGGGAAGTGCGAGACATGAAGCTATTGGAGTAGAAGAGATGATAACATTTAACTGTTTCGACAGTGAAAGTGTGGGACAGATGCTGACCTAGTGGCACATTTAAATTCATGCAGTTTGGGAAGTAGCAAAAATAGCTCATTGGAGCAGTTACCGTGAAAGTATTTGTAGAAAAGACAGAGGGAGATAACAGCATGTCTGTGAGAGAGCAACTGTAAATGAGATGCCAGATCAGGGATTTTAAATATGCAAATTTTTAATTACTCCTGAAATATATCTAAGTCATACTCTGTAGTTTTGACTTGGTTAAGTACATATATATTTTTATATGCAAGTTTAAGAGACAAGTTTAAATTAGATCATTTTAAAAAGTTTGTGTGAGATTACCATTAAAAGAGAAGCATACAACCAACATTCCAGCAACTGATAGGTTAGCTTTAGTTTTTATTCAAGGCAGAAACTACAAGAAGGCCACCCCCCAAATTTCTTAAATGACACTGGCCATCAATAATTTTCTACTGGGATAAAAGTATGTGTTTTAGACTCCATTGTATATATTGATTCCAAATCCGTACTCTGGATTATTCTAACATATCAGGAATTTTAATTATATTCATATACATAATTGGAGTGACATTGTCTTATATTAATGACACTGATGTGCTAGGACAATTTTGAGTATGGAACTAGCAATTATGAAAATGATTGACATGCAATATAAAGATTTTATATTTGCCTTTCAGTTTCTGTGTGTTAGATTTCAAAGGCAATCTGTAATAAGCAGGTTTTGTCTTTTATTTTCATAGAACACTCATTACAAATTCTATAAGCTATTTTTTCTTTCTTAGCTCAGCATTGCTTAAATTATAAATCTGTATTGAATAAATATCCTACAGTTTTCATTTATAATGGTAATTTAAGACACATTTTTATTAATTAAACCCTTTAAATTATATTTTTGGGGATTGGATATATAAATTTCATTTGGTTATGTCTTTCAAACTGTCTTTGTTTACTTTTTTTTTCTTTTCAGCCTTTTATTTTAAAGTTACAGTACTTTTCTTATAATTAATTTTTATTAAACCATAATCACATATGATTTGATGTAGATATTTATTTATAGATACGTACACTATGAAATATTAATTGCACCACTGAAAATTCCGTATAGTCAGTTAACCTTAGTACTCTGCATTACTTCCCTTTCCACTGCATTCTTTTTCAAGACCTCTCAATTATGCTTATTGTTAATTTCACTCAGAATTATTTTCCATTGCCATAGCAGGATATGACAACACAACTCTGAAATTCAAACACACTATTGTTCAGGGATCAGAGTTACCTTCAGTGGCAGGATAAACTTTTTGTACAGCAAATAAAGTTACAGAGTGATAAAGGTTAAGTCCTCTACACCTAAATTCACTATATCTATTGATTTATTTTTTTATTAATATTAGTCAGATTATGTCACACAAACTCTGATTTTAATCTTAGTCAAGAAGTCCAATATAAAAGCCGTAAATAATACTACAGTTGTCAAAATGCATTTCAGTAATAATCTCAGACAGGCTTTACCTTTTTATTTTTTCATTTCAGAGAGATACAGTATGAAGAACAGATTTCTCTTGTTAAAACTGCATTGGAGTTTTGCGTTAACTTAAGTTCTTCAGTTTATAAATGTTAACTTCTAGGGATGCACAAATATATATGGAAGTTACTTGAAGTTTTCATAAGAATGTCCTAGATACTTAAAGTATCTGTAATATTTACATTATGAAAGCTTCAACTTGAAAATAATTTTTATGAAACAAATTGACTGTTTTGCATACAATGCTATGCCAAAGTTTGTGTTTATGTTCAGATATCATAGCCAAACAGTTGTAAGGATTCAGGTTTATTAAAGACCTTAATAATATAGGTTGACCTCAGAGGCGATTCAATATCACTAGAAATACATTATTTCTAACCAAATGAAGCAATTTCTAGCAAAAGGGAGCATTATTTGATCTCACAAATAGTGAAACAGAAACTGTCAAATTCAATCTCCAAAGTCATCAAATGTAGAATTAATTTGTTGCTTTGAAGATCTTTATTCAAATCAAACAGTTACATTCTTGGTAGTGTTGTGGATTTGAATCAGCCCACAACAAAGAAAAAGGTGTTTAGATATAAAAATTCAAGATATTTTTTTTTTTTACAACTATATTTTGCTTATCATGTGTTAAAGTTCTTATATTTGTTAGGATACACTCCTTTCTTTGTAGTTGTTTTGCAAGACGACAAAAATAAGAAATAGATGTGATTTCTTTGTGTGTATGTGTGAGGAGGAATGTATAAGTGTCCCATAGCTTGGTGAGGAAGACTGGTGAATGTGTAAGGAAATTTTGTTTAAGTCCAGCATTGTGAGCTGTTGCCAATTGTCTCTCTTTACTGGTTTGTCTGTTTGGAAACTTTGAATAAATACCCTTCAAAGGGATCATGAAACATGATTTTTACTGTTGGTGAGAACATGACCTGTTGGTTGAAAAATGTCAAATATTTATTTCTGAAGCATTAATGTTTTAACTGGAACAATGCACAATCCTCCGACCCAGAAACCATTTTTTTGTCAATTGGTGTTTATTTCTGTCTTTGCTCCACAGTAGTAAAATATGTATGTTTGGGTAACTTGAACAGAAAAAGATGATATAATAGTTTTGTGCTATGAAAGTATTTAAAGGACTAAAGCAAAATAAGGCAGCCTATGAAATTAGTAAAACAGTTTGAACAAAATAGTTACTTATTTTATTTAACACTGATTTGCATCATTTATGGATGTATTGGCAGGTGACCAAAAATGAAGCAATGAAATAATAGGCAATGAAAGATAAATGTTCATAATTAGAATCAATGCATTAATCTGTGCAAATTATGCTGGTAAATTGTTTGAGTGCTTATTCTTATTTTTTAACTCCTACATTTATAAACTTTCTGCTTATCTGATGTTTTATGTGTATCTTAAAAATTGAAATAAACAACTGACTTAAACAAAAGTAAATTATGGAATTTAAAAGATTGTTTGTGTGCATGTTCACATATGATAAATAAAGAAGGCACATACAAAAACATTGGTTTCTACCATGGACCGTTCGTTTATTAAAACAAAGTTTTTAATGTCTCTTGAGTATGTCTATTTTCTTTTGGTCCAGAAGTTAGGGTAAGTAATTATAAGCATCATATTAATGGTTGAGCTCAAGTTAGCCTTATGTAGAGTTGGAACAAATGAAGAAAAGTTTCTGTTTACTTGGAAGATTTAAACATGTTTATGGTATGTCCATTTTCTTTTTCTTGGTCCAGAAGTTAGGGTAAATAATTGTTATAATGGTCAAGCTCAAGTCAACTTTGTGCTGAGTTGGAACAACTAAAGAAAAAGCTTGACTGACTTCATACGTGGAGGTCTATAGAAGCCACATGCAAACATCATGCATTGGAAAGTGGAAAGAGAATCAGTCATCAATGGACTGGGTGGGGAATAAAATGCCCCAGCAGGACTGTCCATTTTTCACATACTGTTACACATTGGAGCATGAAGGAGAAAGAAAAGGAGGTAGGAAAATAGTTGTCTTTTTATAAACTTAACCAGACCTGCTTATTTGCATTTGATGAAACTAAGTGGGGTAATCATACTTATGGTTCCTTTATCTTAAAATCATTCGAAAATTTCTTTCTTTTTTTTTGTTGATTATTCATTATTATTATTATTTTATTTATCGATCTTATTTCATTTTCCTCACAAAATTATCATTGCAACTTTTTCTTACTAGTAGTAACCAGAAATGATAATGCTTTTCAGGTGTGCAATTTCTAGCACATCTGCATAATTTAATGTCTCATAATTAAAGACTTCTAACAACATTCTACTTTTCTTTCAGAAAATAATGTTTTACAGACTAATAATGGAAACTTTTTTATAATGGCTTTTCTATCAGAATAGAATTATTTGTCAATTTCATAAACAAATTCTAACAAAAGTTATTTTTTGGATAATTTTTTTTTTAAATTCATAAGCATCAAGAATTTGTTTAACAGAATTACTCTTAACACTAAACAAGTTTTGAATATTTTCCTAAATATCTATAGTTACCTGTGAGAAATGCCATAATTAAACAGTCTACAAATATGAATAAGATATATTTTCTTCTCTTTACTCTTGTTGTTACAACTTCATTGTTTTTGCTTATTGGTTGATTTTTTTCCCTTACTAAAAACATATAATTTTATCAAAACACATTATTCAATAAGGCTGCTATTATTATAATAAGATACTTTGACAAAAACGCATGTAAGATGAAATTTTATTGATTTCAATAACAATCAGATCAGCTGGAATTCTTTTCATTCATAAAAAACTGACTACAAATAATTGGTTTTATTTTTTCCTTTGATTTTAGTTTAATTATTTAGCAAAATAGACTTCACCCTGACAGCATATTATTTTTTATTGAATTGAGAAATAAATGTTTTGAAAAGAAATCACTATTATTTGAGAATAATCATTTTTCACTATTGTTTTGATTTCCAATTGTTTAGAATGGACAAAAAAAAACCCCAAAACACAACATATTTCTGAGTCTAAAATAGTTGATTGGATTATATTATATAGTAATAAATATATATATATATATATATATATATATATATATATATATATATATATATATATATATATATATATATATATATATATATATATATACACACACATTCATTGGAAAATCTTAAGGGCTCCAGTTCAGTTTAAAAGCATTTGTTTTAATTATGATACTAATAATATTGACTTCAGGGTTTTGTGTGTGTGTGAGTGAGAGAGAGAGAATATAAAAAAACAACTACATCTTACAAACAACTAAATTTATTGATGCAAAATTTGGTACACAGATGCAGTAATGGTTGGATTACATGCTTCTTCAATATAACCACCTTCAGCCACTGTGATGGATTTAATGGGGGGACTGGAATCATTAACATGCACACATCACATGGTCTATATTGATACAGGACATTATTTGGGTAATAGGAGTTTCAGGAAATTAGTTGTATTGTGTGTGAAGGTTGATTAGTCTCTCTTTTAACAACCCCCCCCCATGTAATAGTCAATGGGATTTAGGTCTGACAAGTTAAGTGGCCACATGTTTGGTGTGATGTGGTCATGTAGATTGGCTACTATCCAATCTTGGGTCACCTCAGCTTTATGAACTGCTGCTGAAACACATACGGCCTTCCATTACATGCAAGTTCTATCTTGGACTTCACAACTGTTTCCAGCCCCTCCGTGTAGCCAGCAGGGAGACCCTGTTGAAAAAAGTTGGGGGTGGGCATGATGTGTTGTTGTTGTTGTTAAGGTTCTGCGCTTCAGACATTATCAGGAAAAAATTTCAGTCTGTGTAGATTGCATATTTGGGATGATTTAGAATTCAGTTTTGAATTTTGAATGCACATGTTCAACATGTTCAACAAAACCCCACCTGAAGGATGTCTTTGATGTAGCGCTCTAAAAGTGATTGTAGACTCAGACCAGGTTGGTTTTTATTCCTACTGGTCAGTATGTTCATTTAATCCTTGGCATTTTGTGGTTGCTGTTCTTCTTTATGATAATCCAGGGAATTCAGATCAGGAGAGCTCAGTCTGTATTTGGGGGTGGGGTTGAGGGTTATGACTGGAAATTTTCATCCAATTATTTCTGTGTCACATGGACTATATGGAAGGGAGCAGTGTCTTACTGGAGCACCATGTCAAACACTTCAGTATTTGGTGGTAGCATTGACTTTGAGGCCCTCCTATAGTAAGATGTGGGGCTGTATAACATGATCTTTGTTACTCATAATCCCCAAATCCCCAAAACTAACACAATGTGAATTTGGTGGACATTACTCTGAATACTCCTATGTAGTTCATACAGATCCACCTGTTATTCCTCCTGTTCACACTCTGGTCCTTTTGAATTCTTCTTATTGGAGAAATATCAGAATATGATGGGTTTATTCAGGTGCATACAAGCACTTTGATTTGATCACATACATCCCATGAATCTTATTGGGCATGAAATGCTGTTTTCTCATCATATATAGGTCTGGTACCCAATGTTCTGAACCTGCTGGATGAACTATTTATGAGGTCTGACTGCTTAGAATGTTTTTTTCTTTTGTCTACAGATGACAAGTCTCTGCCAGAAATTTCCAGCTTGTTTGTAACCTTCAGCATACCATTTTCTAGTAGCTACCAATTTCTAGATCACTATGATTGATGGGTCATGTCATGAGAAGATTATGCCTTTTCATTTCCTGTGTCAACTGGAAGCTGGCATGTTAATTTGTCTGAAAGAGAAATGGGAATGTTCAAATTTGGCACATGCTACATAACATTGTTACATCAGCTTCCATATATGGCCAATTAAAGGTGTGTTTTCAAATGACACCTCCTCTGTGTATGTATGTAATTATGTCTTCAACTGAATTATCAGTAAAAAATTTGTTTGTTCTGACCAAGAAGAGTTTTCATTGCACATAAATGTAAGTGTTTTCATACTTTAAAAACAACTTTTTCTACCTTTAGTTATTATCAAGAAATAGTGGATTAGTAGGGCACAAGTGAAAAACATGGTATAAGCCCTCCACACACACACACACACACACACACAGAGCCACTAAGATTATCAGGTAAATGAAGAAAAGTGAGTGTAACAGTTAAAATTTTGTGATAAAAACATGAGATGACATTGTTTTGTAGTTATGGAATCTATAACTGTCAAGCCTCATGTTTAGTTTTGTCTTGTCAGAACTCTGTCTACATACGTATGTGCCTATGGCATCCTGAAAATATTGGAATCTATCTCTCTCAAATTCACCCTTTATATGTTCATATTTCTCAAAGATTTCACCTAAGGGATCAATATGATATCTAAATTTATTTTGGAAAGCTGGGATAACATTTAAAGGGTAAATCGTGTGATATAAGCATAGTCTGAATCTAAAGTTGTGATTCAATTTATGCATTTTATAATTTTGATTTAAACTTTTCCTTTATTTTTTGTTTTCTGTAGTTTCTGGTTCTTTTAATTCAACAAGTCTTAGAAGAGAGTTGCTTTAAAAAATTTTAACAGAATTAACTCAAGAAAATTAAGAGAAGAAACAAATAAATAACTTCTAGCCATTGTATATTTATCTTTTACTAGTATGTTATTAGTTATTAAAAATACTAATAGAATCTTTTATCCAAAACACTAAAAATAAAAATGCTAAAAAAATTATTTTTCTTTCTTTCTCTTACATGCACAAACTGTTTGACCCAAAATGATACAGTGATAAACAACCTGACACTTTATTTATCCATATTTACAGATGTATTTCCATGTGTCATAAGGATCAAAAGTAAAATTTACCCATCTTACCATGGATGCATAATCATACACTTGAGTAATTGCAATGAATTGGCAGTTGAAAAAATCTGTTAGGTGTAATAAAAATGTACAAAATTTATGTTCGAATCATTGACCTGTGAAATTATCATTATTATATACTTTATTATACAAACCAACAAGCTTACCGTGGCTGTAATACTTGAAACATTTCAGCTGTTGTGCATTCTAGTCTTCTTCAGGTGTCTGTTGGTGCTCTGTAAGATTCTTAGAATTTTGAATAAAGAGTTTGGTTCAAAATTCATAGAAGATTATCAATTTTGAAAGAAGTCATCCAGTTGATACAAGAGCCAAATTATTATGACTAAAATGACCAAGACAAGAATACTAGTTCCTAGTAAATAAGTGTATAATGATAATTACTCATTAAAAAATTCAGATAATAATTACCAATAAATAGATAAATAAATAAACACTTTCTAATGAATCAAGTGGAATTGGAGAGTTCAGTTTTTGTTGCTGTGTTTTACATTTTTGATTGAAATCCAAAAATCTAATTATTCTAAGGCTTTTTAACCTTAGATGGTAACCCATCTAAAATAAGGAAAATTCTGTATTCCAAGCCATTGAATATGCTCTGCTATTTTTTCTACAAAAGCATAGTAATAAAGGTTATTCTAAATGAAATCGTTAACTTTGTATAAAATATATTAAATATAAAAATGTAATTTCTCTATTATGTAAGAAAGGCAACTCATACTACTCTTTTTATTTAATTTAAATTTTTATATAATTTTTTTTCAAGAAAAATAATGAAGTTAAAACTATATATTGAATATCAAAAAGCTAAATATAAAAATTAAAAAAATAATTGATCAAGATGTGCTCAAAGCATTAAATGGGTAGTTATAATGCAACATTTGTGCCAACCCAACAAATCTGGCCTGAATTGTTCAGAGGCAATGTCAGATATATAGGTTTACTTCTAACAATGTCTCTTAAAATTAATATTTGCAACAACAGCTGCTCTGAGATGGTGTGCACACTTAGGTTTTAAAACACAGTTGTTCAAGGTTTAGTATTCAAAGGGACAATGTTGCTATTACCAGATCTATAATATACATAAGGATTTGAAACCCATTGCTACCTGTTTGTAACAGATGGGCTTGACTCAATTTGTTTCATATACTTTGATTATCTTTATGAATTTTCAGGAGTTTTTTTTTATTTCTTTTAACTTTCTTGTTCATTCTAAAATGGAGAGATGAATTATTAAACCTTTAGTCTGAAAATTAATTCAGATTGTACACTCATCCATCCAAAAATAAAAAATTACAGGATATTAATCTACTAAGTTATTTTTTCCAAGTTATTATGTAAGGAGTTTGTGCTCTTAAGCTAATTGCTGGAAATTTACACTCATGTAAGAGGCAAAAGTATATTTATCAAAATTTGGATAAAATGTTTTATTTAAACTAAATATTTAATTGAAAATGATTATTCGTTGAAGGCATATGATGTGCAGTTATTTAATTTTAGGGATGAAATTTGTTTGGACTGTAAAAATGAGTCTATAATGAGAAAATCATTAAATATCAGTTGGATGCATTTGTACACTCTAGTAATGAATTCTGCAAAAGCTTACCTATGGAGGGGGTTGTAAAAATTGATTGACATTTTAATAAGTATATATCAGTTTTGTTATAAGATTTATAAACACTTATTAATTGCTTATATGGATAAATATTTCCCCAAAATATTAATACAGCAATTCTTGATAGCATAGAAAAAAAGGTATTGGATTGAAGTAAATTTAAATAAACTAAATGTAAAAATAATTTCAATAACAAGGAGGGTGAAAGTAATTTAAAAAAAGTATATTTGAAATGAGAACATATGACTGTCTATATTTCTGAAATGAGGTATTATGTACACTATTTACATTATTCATTATTAACCTGGTTAAGGTGGTGGAGAACTTGGAGAGGGGAATTAACAGGAGATAACTGATAACTGACATCCATTAAACATGGCACATGGAACTAGAACAGTCTATCCCAGTGTGCAAAATAAAGGGTTCAGTTCGACATTCCAACCACCTGAAGAAGTCCGGAGCGTACAACGGCTGAAATGTTGTGATAAATGTGCTAACAAAGATGAGGGCAGTAGTCCAAATAATGTAAATAGAGAACATATGAGTTTAATATTTCAGTGTTTATTTTGTGTTAAATAAAAAATCCTATAAATCCTTTTAAAAAACAAAAAATATATAAATATATTCATACATTATGAAATGGACAAAGTCTGACAATTATTTTAAGACATTTTTTATGCTTATACGTTCTTTTTATAGATACAAATATTTAAGTAAATTCTCTGTTTATAATAAACAGTATTAACAACATTTACCGGCCTGAATGTCCGAGAAATTTTCATAGAAAATATGCATCCCCCGACAGGAATCAAACCTGTATCATTTACAGAGCCGTCATATAGCCTGTCGTGCTTTTACTGATTGAGCCACAGAGGAGCGTTTCGGTTAACAAGTTGGGAACTATAATTTGTGGTAATGTTTATAAAAATGTTACAGTTACTTAGTCACAGCTTAAGGACAGTTACATTAAACTACAATTATGAATGAATAATTTGAATTAAAAATGATTGACCATAAATCTGTTGAATGTGAATTTATCATGGACTTGTGACCATTTTAATCTTTCCTGGTTATTATTAACTCACAAAATCTTTGTGCTCTGTTGAGCAGACAGATTATTTATAATTTATATACAGGGCGTGATGGATAAATTGTGATCTAAATTATGCAAAAATGAAAATAACACTGACATCTCATTTTAACATATATATTTACCAAAATTACACAGAAATATCTTGAAATGGTAAAGAGTAAATTTTCTCAATAAAACTGATTTTGGCTTCAGCCATGGCTTCCAGATGACTTCAGAATCTCCTGCAACTCTTCTGGACACTCTCCTTGTTTAAGTTGGTGAATGCTGCCATAATCCTTACCCTCAGTTCAGCTCAACTGTGCCCCACATATAATATTCAAGGGGGTTGCAGTCTGGGGAGTTAAATGGCCAAATGTAAGGAGCGATGTGGTTGCAGAAATTGTCTGACAGTGATGACTGGGTTCTCCTGCTTGTGTGGCATAGTGCAGATTTGCCAGATATAGGGTCTTCCAGCAGCCACCTTCTTGAACCAGGGAAGCACTAACTGCTCAAGGAACTTGATGTAGGCTTTTGTGTTGAGTCTGAGGCCCTGTGGGAAGATGAATGGAGGTATAACTTCACCATCACTAGTGATCACTCCAAACACTTTCATAATCACCATTAGACTCATCCATCTCTTTCCAAATCCTCTGCACAGCCCTAAGATGGACACCCAAACACTCTGAAATGTTCATATTGGAGCCAAGCAACGCAGCATACAGTTTCCAAATTTTTGGAGGAGGAATTGTGTCATGGTGCTCTTTTTCTCACAGATGGTGGTGCCCAACTGACCCTACTATACTGTGCAGTTGACAAAATCGAAAAGAAACAATGCGCATGTTTAAAATTAAAAATATAAAATGGTGACAATTTATTCATCACACCCTTTATTTATTTGATAAATTGCAAAATCCATGACAAGATTTTATTTTGTAATGATTTTTATCTTTTTCATATGTATACACTCTTAAAAAAAAATAAATCAAAAACTAAATTTTTTGATATTTTTTTTTAATAGATGTCTTGTTTCAGATTTGTCTCAAGAGGAAATATTAAAAGCCACATTAGATTATTTTTTTAAATAAAAAGTAGAAAATAACTGAGATAAGCAGAAACTGGAAATGTCATATGTCCTTTTAAATTTGGGATATTTTTAATAAATAAGCAGAAAGATTTTAAGATTTTGTTTATGAAAAAACCTTTTTTGTTTTGGCTTCTCTGTTAATATATAAGCAACTCTCACAAACTTTTTTTTCTTTTTTTTACACTCACCTTAGCAAAAAACAAAAATAGTGTATTTCAAAGTGAATCATTTTTATTATTGGGACAACTGTTAAGATTTAACCCATTTATAGATTTGGTACCTTTATCTTTTTTTTTTTAAATAACATTTTCTAAATATTTCCTTTATGTCTACTTTTCAAGATATTTTGGTTCAGTTGGTTCTCTGCATATTAATACTTTTTCAGTTTGAATTTTTGGGATGAGAAGTTATTATTTACATTTGGATTAATATCCTCATCTTTGTGATTATCATAACATTTCTGTTGTTGTACCTGCCAGCCTTCTTCAGGTGTCTGTCAATCTAGGTAACCTTCAGGGAATTTTAAAATGAACCCTTTGTTTAATCTGCAGATTGTTCTTGTTTGTCTGTCCTTTCTGTGGTTACTTCGTCTTGCTCTTATTTAGTACTTCTTACTTATTACTTGTGCTGTTTCCACTGAGTCTAAGTCTGTACTACCTGGCCCAAGGACTGAACTCACAATTACTGCCACCAATTCAGAAACCAACACTTTAATCTACAGGATATTGTCCCCTGGGATAATCCTGAACCTAGAACTTGGCACCTTAAACCTAAATTCTTATCTGAAATTTTGAAATGAAAATCACTGAATCTTCTCTCACCTTGCAATCAGCATCTTCAATTTTGTTTACATCACAATGTTTCAGTAGATATAGTCTCTGATTCATCTTCACTATAAGCTGCATCTGGCCACAGCCACAGAGTCTTAAACACAAGCATATTTCTCAAGTAGAGGCATTCTACCCTTAGAGATATAACTGTTTGTCAATCTATTTGCCTAATGATCACTCTAATAAAGTAGTATTGATCTTCAAATTCATTTACTTATCATTTATTAAACCTAGAACACTAACCATGGGTATCTAGTACCTAGCACAAATTTTCCTATTTTTAATTACAATTTTCAGTACCTGATTTTCTTATGTAAGTAATGTTTTTCAGTTCCTATTAATGTTCAAAGTACAAAGTTTGAAGTGCCTGCATGTAAAATATTTCAAATAAAGATTTATATTTATAATTTTTTTTTTTTTATATTTTCAAAATCTGGTATGATATACCCATGGTTAGTAGTGGTGTAACTTTAATTGATGGTTAGTGTTCTAGCGTTAAACATGTCTTAGTAAATAACAACAAGGGAATGGTACAAGGCCACAAGGATAAATCGCCCAATGAGAATCAAATCTATGTCAAATGATCTACAAGTTTAACTTTCTGGTTAGAAATGAGATGCCTACACCCATTTTTTGTTGTTTTAGAAAACAGTGCTCTTCTCAGAAACCACCCAACCCAGAGACTGAAGTGAACTGACAGTGAGACTTGACATATTTATTCCCTTGAATTATTAGACAGACTGGCAGACAGGGATTGTGCATTAAATTCTTTTAATGAGCAGTAAATATTACAAAATGGATTTTGAGATTATAAGGTGAATACAAAAAAAAATAACAGAAATCATTGAATGGATCCTTGCATCTCTTATACCAGCCATTATGATTTATATTACCTTTATTATTACCATCATTACTCGTTAACCCATGCTCTTAAAGATATGGTATAGATGAAATTCTTCAGTTTTTATTGTTGTATTCTGCTCCTTCACGGTCAGTCTTTTCATTTCCCCATTTTGTAAACATCTTAAAACAGTCTACATTTTAAGATAACTCTAGTATAGCAAAAATCACAGATATTAGGGAAAAAAAACACTTGTGTAAAACTACAATATTATTATTATTTCTACTACTACTACTACTACTACTACTACTGAGATATAAAGCACTAATTAAATTAATAACTTGCAAGCATTGATTAAAAATTACATACTATAAGATAAGCTTGGTTTTGAGGAATGTTTGCTTATAATCCATTATGACATTTATTACAGTATATAAAAAATTGACTCCAGATTTTAAGCTATTTAAAACATCAGCTATAAAATGCAAGCACTTATGTTTTGATTAGTGCTATAGAACATCTTGAATATGTAATACAGAAAATCACATCTGGAAAATAAGAATGATCTTGCCATTAAATGGTTAGTTTATTTTCATACTCATATCCCAATAAAAGAATGTGCTGTTAATGTAATGGTTATTGGCACAGAAAGTAAATTGATAAAAAGAGCTCTGCCTCCAGATATGGATTAAATAGTAGGGTAGATTGTACTCTCTAACCTTAGGTCACAGCCAGTCTAGAAGGACAATTCTGGATATAAAACTGAAGAAATCAACAGAAAACCACTATCCTTTCTTTCTCAAGAAGTCATGGCAATTTACAGATAATAAATGGAAACCATAGTGATCATTTAACTTCTGAAAGGATATGGTATTAAAAAAAAATAAATCAGTAAAATGATATACTTAAAATCATCCAGTCTAGGAATTGAACTACGAACTACTAAACATTGATCCAAGAAAATTACATTTTGAAAATAGGATTAATAACAAAATTGTTAAAGTAATATGCATGTCTTTTTAATCCGCCTCAGTTATTGCAAATTAATAATGCAAAAGCAGTAGTAATTAACTTGGTTGTGTAGTTGAGTTTTTAAGAGTTGCTCATTATTTTCCAACTTCATTATTCTTTCTATACTTAAAAATGACATGAACTCTGTTGCAGAGTTTGTTACTCCAGCTTCCATTTTCAGATGAGATTGGGAGCTAGACACTACAATATCAGAAAGAAATATATAGTTTATAAAGAATATATTAAAACAACAAACTAGTTCCTTTTGTTCAGGCTGGGCAGTTAAAAATTCAGACAATGCTTTTAGATATTTCCTAAGCTTAGTCTGGCATAAGGTTACATTTAGTAATTAGTTGAGTGAGTCTTGAGATAAAATAAGTTTATAAAATTCTGGTACAATGCATTGTAAGAAGCTGCCAATTTATTTGCAAATCCCCAATGAAATCCTAGGTGAAACTCTCAAATAGAATCATGGAAAGATTCAGTTTAACCCATTGTTTGGATGTCCCCAGTGTGTAACTCACACCTTAGGCTGCTTCTTTTGCTCACAAACATGCATTGCATCTTTTAACAATTAATAGCCATTAATTCTTCTTGCTTTCATCAACTACCTTATCTAATAGTTCTTTCAATTTTGTTTCTGAAAGTGTCATCCATGTTAAGATTATGCAAATAGGGAATGAGTAGAATAAAATAGAAAGTCGCCTGTAGCCAATGGTTTCTTGGTATTAAACAGTTTTAATTTATGGCAATTATGAAAAATATACTGGATTTGTTTTGATTTCTCAATAAAAGAGATAAATCACAACAATTTCTTTGTTCAAGTAACTATAATAGGTAATTGAAGCAGTTTAGCCCCTTTTATATTATAATACAGTTATTTATTTGTGATAAAAGTATACAAGGTGTATGTTTAAAGATCATGCCATGTGTCCTGTAACACATTAAGTACCTGTACTGCAGCCATAGTAGTAGTGGTGTGTTAAAGGCCATCCCTCTTTAGGCTGATTTTTGAACTGAGTTTTCTTTTTGTTAGATTGGTTGCCACCTAAAGGCAAGAGATCCCAGCTAGCCCTGCTATTTAACCCATAGCTGAGGGGAGAAGAGATATTCATACTCTTCCTGAGTTTATTTCTGTGTTGGATGTAATTCAAACTCAGTTCACTGATTTCCCTTTCTGAGTTGCTATCTGTTGACACACATCCAGTTTATATGTGTAGGAGTAGATAAGTTTACCTGTTATCTGGTTCACACGCCTCCCCAATCTTTTGAACAGGATTAAAGGTTTATGCTTTGTTTCCTGTTTTGGATTGGGTTTCTGGTTCCTTCTAAAGTCTACTTCAACTTGCACAAACTCTGAAATTTTATTTACTATTTATTTATTTTTTCCTTCATAGGAGTAGATAGGTTTGTCTATCATCTGGTTCACACTCCTTTCCAGTCTTTTTGAACAGGAGTAGAAGCTTATCTCTTGTTTCTTGTTCGAGATTGGGTTTCCAGTTCCTTCTAAAGTCTTCTAATTCTCTTTCAGCCCCAGCAGCCTGTTGCATCTTAGTGGCCTTATTGTCTTGCTTGGGGTGAATTGATTTAAAAAAAAAAGAAAAGAAAATGGCCAAATTCACTATAAATGGCTTGTGAGACAGGTTTGCTAACAGGAGTGTTGCAGATGCTCTTTCAACCTGTTCTTATGTCACACAAAAGTAAAATAGTACTAATAAGTACTTCTTAAATATGAAGAGGAAAATAAGAAATTATTTTGCCATTTGTTTTTGTATATCAATCATAATATGTAAATTAATGCATTTTTTGTAATGCATATAACTATTAAAGAGAAACTTTATTAACAAGGAATATTGTTTTTTTTTTCTTTTCTTTTCATCTTTCCCTTCCTTTTCTTTAGGTGACTGATCTTATATGGAGTTTTTAAACCCAAAATAGTTGAATATACCATTCAAAAATGAAGGATTTCATCTGTAAATTTTATATTTGAAATCTCCAGGATTGTTGGGTAGAGTGGAATATAGATTGGAGATGGAATAAGTGTAAAAATGCTTTCCTTATTTCAGCCAAAGATGTTTTCTCTATCTTAGGAGAAACAGTTTCTGCTTTTTCTGTTCTCCTTTCCTGAAGGAATAAAGATGTTTCTCACAACAGATATAGCTTTAAATTTAATTTTTGATTTTTAACTAACCGAAGGCAATGTATGTTTATCGTGGAAACATTAGTAGAAAAATGAGAATGCAGGTGTTAAATATGAAAACACTTGGTGCAAAACCACAAACCCTTCTATTGTCAGGATGTAGCACTAGCCACTGAGCTATAAATAACAGCCATTTCTGTAGATATATAATAGACTTTATAAGTACATTTTTGAAAGTAAAAGAATAAATTCAGTAGATGTTGAGTTAATCATGTTAAACATTTTTTCACTTAAAGTTGTAATAAACTCCACTTTTTTTTTTAACTGACTGTTGTCCAAAGATTCTTAAATTTGTTTAATAAAATGTGGAACAAAGAATTTCATGAATGATTGCAACTGACAGAGTCAGGTATTTGGAAATATCTACTGTAAAAAGTTAACCTTGAGAAGAAAGTTGTGGTCATTGATCAAAATGGAAATTGTGACCTGTTATTATTCTGCAAATCTGGACTCTATTCAAACAAGCATTGCTGTCCTAAACGAATGATTAACTGTCCAAAATTAGTTTCTCATCAGGAAGTTTGGCTTTTGTTCTCAGTTTAATTAAGCCTCTCCTCTGTCTGCTGAAATCATTATAGAAAAAAAAAACAATCTGTGGAATGGCAAAGTCATAGTGAGCTTCCCACTTTGTTTAAAGTTGACCCATTAATGCTTTCTGAAACTTAATTCACCTGTACATGTGAATCTTTATAAAATATAGGAGAAAATACACTATAATTTTAGCAGAAGGGAAGTTTCTATAAAAATACTTATTGCAAGCATTCATAGGTTATTGAAGATTAGTTTGTCTCCATAGATATTCTCTATGACCTTGTTTTAAACCTATAGATGATTTTGACCAATTCTTTTATTCATCATTTTAGCCACTTTCCTCAAATGTCTGTCACATTTGATAACCTTGTAGGAACGGCAAAAAATTCCTTAATTTGTCTATGAGGACATGTTTTCATTCCTTTTTCTTGTCACATTTTGTCCTTCCTATGGAATTCCAGAACTTATAACCATTGTTTATTTTTTATGACAATGTTGTGCTTCTCTACTGAACCAGTTTTTTTCTGCACTTGTTGACCTCAGGGTTAAATTCCCAACTTTTTGTAAACCTGATGAACTCATTACCAGCATTTTTCTTCACTTGGTCATGTCCTGTAAGCCTTACCAAAAGCAAGTCACCTGAAGAAAGTTGGAGAGTACAGCAGGCAAAATGTATCAAAGACAAGAGAACAGTTTCAAAAGAATTACTATTTAAATTTCAAAGGCATGTTTTAAAAAAACAAGGCCAAACATGCAATGAAGATGCATAAATGTTGTTTGTTTGTTTTATGAGCATTTGTCATATTAGTGAAGTTACCAAACGTGTCTGCCAGCTATAGTGGGCTTAATCAGTGCTTCATGAAAGATGTAGTCATTTTTGTATCAACTGTGATTCACTTGTTACAGTCAATTTATGTTTATTAAACAATATTGTCTTTACATATACAGGGTGTGATGGATAAATAGTCTTCTAAATTATGCAAAAATGAAAATGACACTGACATCTTATTTTAACAGATAATATTTATCAAAATTACACAGAAATATCTTGAAATACTAAAGAGTAAATTTATTCAATAAAATTGCCATTGGCTTCAACTACAGCCTCCAGTTGACTTCAGAATCATCTGCAACTCTTCTGGACACTCTCCTTGGTTAAGTTGGTGAATGCTGCCATAATCCATGCCTTCAGTTTTGGTGCTACAAGGAGTTTTGTTGGTTTCTCGATCAACTGTGCCTCACATATGATAATCAAGCAGATTGCAGTCTGGGGAGTTGGGTGGCCAGATGTAAGGGGTGATGTGGTCACAAAAATTATCTGACAGCTATGACTAGGTTCTCCTGCTTGTATGGCATGGTGCAGAGTCCTGTTGCTAGATATAGGGTCTTCCAGTGGCCACCTTTTTGACCTAGGGCAGCATTACCTCCTCAAGGAATTTGATGTAAGCTTTTGTGTTGAGTCTGAGGCCCCATGGGAAGATGATTGGAGGTATAACTTCACCATCACTAGTGATCGTTCCAAACACCTTTAAGCAGTACAGTATGCTGTTTCCAAATTTCTGGAATTATGTCATGGTGGTCTTTTTCTCACAGATGGTGGTCAGAATAACCTTACTTTATCTAGCTAATGCTTTATAATTATGTGGGAGGTATTTGTGCCACACCCTCTGTGTGTGTGTATATATATATATATATATATATATATATATATATATTTTCCTTTTCTGAAAGTTTATTTATTGGAATAATGTAAAAACTGATTCTGAATAAGAAAGTACATTTCTTAGTTTACCTATATTTGCAAACTATGTAGTTGTACTTTTAAACTGTTTTTTGTTTTCTATCTTTCGAGGTCTTTTTTCTTTCATTCTAATCTTTATATGCTTGATCAACCAGTATCAACCAATCAGCAATACAAGCTTAAGTGTATAGATACTTTTTATACACCTGATTTGTTAATGCAATTCAAATGATCCTTTTAATTTGAATCTCATCTCATGAGATACTTTTGATCAGTTTGAATTTCAAGGCATGTAAATAGTTTCTATATTTTAAAAACATAACCTGTTAGGTGAATCGGTTCAGAGGAATAAACAACCTGAAGGTTTTCTGCGGCATCCATATGAATGAAATGACAGTTTGAATTGCAGGTTAAAAATAAAATCACTAAACACTTTCCAAACGTTTTAGATGTGTGAAATTCTATATGACTAAACAGTGGAGATCAATCTGCATCTCTTTATCTCTGCTTGCAATTAGGGATCTCTTTTGGTCAGTCAGAATTTTTTCAGTACACTTGAAGATAGAAGTCAGAATATAGACATGTTTTAGTTATTATATTTATGTCAAGTAAAGAAAGAAAAAGGGGTGTACATTGATATGAGAATTACTTCCAGAAGTTAAATCCTTTTGAAAAAGTTACAGGCTTTCTTACAAAATGACTTTATGGGGGTTATTACAATTAAAAACAATTTTGGATATTTACAATATTTCTTCTTTGTTCTCTACCTTGTCTTTTTTATGCTTCTATCATTTTCTTTCTCACTTGAAAGTGAATATTATTTTCCTGTTTCAAATTCAAAACTATCTCATGTTTTGTTACTGTTTATTCTGTCCTATAACCATTGGCCTTGATTGCTGATGGTTATTTTATTTTCAGTACTGACAAACTGATTAACATGGATCAGTTGGAAAAGTGAGAGTTGAAACAAATATTAATAAAACCTAAATATATAATACTTAAATGTTGATTAAGAAGATTAGGATTAACAATAACAGATTAGTCTTATACAGATACATATTTGTCTGAACTATGAACACAGTAATCTCACCATATCTGTCAGTTGGTTGGCAAAAAATTATGGCATCTAAAGATTGTACATATAATGGAAGAAAATATGTTGACTTTTGTAAAAGAAAGACATCTTCTGTTCCGGTAGGCTGCAAATGTACGCATTCCATTGGCAGAAAGAGTAACGTTTTTTCTAGGTTAAATGCTTGCTTCGTTATAGAAATTGTTCATATCTCAAGTTAATTAATAAAAGAAAAATTAAAAGCTCTTAATTTTTGTTGGGACTGTACAGTGTAAAAGTTTGCTATTCTTTGCATCATTTGGAAAACTTTTTGAAACAAAGCATTGAATTTTTCTATCAGTGATCTGTAAAAAAGGTTTCAGTTGAAAATATTTTAAAACATTGGAAATTCTACTCTTGATCTTTTCAGACTAAACTTCAAAACAATTACAGGATGATGATCAAAATAATTTATGTCATAATTATTAATACAATACTGCTATTACTACGGAATCCTAAGATTTGTCACCATTTATTTAATTCATAAGTAACAAAATATAGTAAGCAGTAAAGTAACCTTTAGCATTCTGCATTATTGACAAGTATTACTTTCAGAGGATTCTTATTCAAGCTCCCTCAACTGCAGTGACCCCATTTTTGATTTCAGTTGCTATAACAGGTCATGACAACACCACTACAAAATTAAAATAATTTCTGAGTTGCCTGCAGTGGCAGGGCAAAATCTTTACTCGGCAAACCTTTACTGTCAGAGTGGTAAAGGTTAATAAAATTATAAAATATTCTTTTTAAAACAGAATAAACAAGACAATGAGATAAAAACTTGAGATGCTCCAAAATGAATAGCTATGAATCATAACTACTAGTCTAGTATTTAAATAATATCTTTTAATACAATGTATTCTTATTTGTTGGTTATTTCTGTGAAGAAGAGTAAAGAAAGAATTTGTGCCAATGTTGATATACAAGTCATTATAAGCAGTTAATATAGATGAAGCAGGCCCAAGTGGAAAGCATGGAGAGGCCACAACTGAATGGCCATGAACTGTAACCATACTTAATTTGTTGAGAGTATTTTTGTTTAAATATCCATCTGATGCAAAATATGACTCAAGGATAAAATGTGGACAACAGCATTTGTTCAGCATAAACATAATTTTTCTTTTTTATATTGAATTTGACTTATCTGGTACTGTTGATCTATCTGCCCCAGTAGACATATACTAAGATTAGTATGAAGAAGGAAAATAGTCATATGATATAAATAGTGGGTGATGTGAAAAGTATTAGAGGCCCAAATATGAAATATAGAATGATGTTTACAACTGCTGAAGTATTGGATTAAATGGTTCAACCATTTGATAACTGTAACAAGTTTTAATTTGCTATTTTGACCATTTCTGAAATTCACAGAATTATAACCTTAGTAACTGCAAACATCTTCTAGGTTTATTAATTTTGTAAATGGAAAATTGAGAATATTGCATTGTTCACTGAAGATTTGATGAATTTGTGTACATGGTTCTTCTGAAGTGAATAGGTTTTTATTTTCTGCTTTATTAATAGCTTAAACCTCACTAAAGCTGCAGATGATTTAAAGAACTCACCATCCTATGTTGAATCTTTTCCATCAAAATGAATACTACACAATAAATCACTCAATCTCCCTCTCCTTGTACCAGGTTCAGGTTGGTGAAAGGGTTGCAATGAGGTGTCCTACTAGCAATTTACTACTGAAATTTCTATGATAGATATTCAATATGAGCTTGAGTGTTGATGTGAAGTTTTCAGGTTAAGTTTTTTTCAAAGGTCATGAATTTTATGAGGAAGGAAAGCAGACTAGGTTGAATATATGTGTCTTGTAGTGTACCAAAATGGTATGAATTATTAAACAGAATCATTTATTTGGTTTTTATCCATGACAGATTTTAACTTATCTCTTTTTCCTCTTGAATAGTACCAGTTTAATTTTCTTTTTTTTTGTCTCCTCCATCCATCTCCCCGACTCCCTTTTCTTTTGTTCATCCTCATTCTCTCTCTTTTCCCTTCTGCGTCTTAATTGTCATTAACAATCTTCTTTATTTTTATTGAAAACAAAATGGCAAACTCACTTCTGTAAAATCCTATGTTGTCTTAGAATGTGAATCTTTCCATATGAATTCACATTCCTTTCTTTTTCTCTCTAATCAACAAAATTACTCCTCCTCTTTCAGAACATAATTGCTTTTGTAATGATTTTTCTAGGTTTTATTGATTTATGATTTCACTCCTTTTTATTCTGAAGAATTCTAAACTTTTAACAAAACATTTTTAAATGCTTACAAAATATTTTCACACACAACCAATTTAACTGTTGATAGAAAATATTTATTCATTTTTTTCTTCCAGTTTCACCTACATAAATTTTAATATTTCCTTTTGCTGATTGTGAGTATCACAGAATATGACCTGATCGTTTTTAATAGTGGGAAATTATTACCTTTATTTTTCAAAGGTGTTCAGAATTAACCCCTTAGTTTTGAGAATCAAGACCTCCAAGTAACAATACATAGCAGAATTTTTTAACGTTTCTTTGTCTGTTGCATTAAAAGACACATTAATACAATTATTATCCTCTCAATTTTTTTTCCAATTCTATTTGGATTAACATCAAAGATTAATGTCTGTTCTTATCAAATATTTCTAACTAAACCTTGTATTGAACGTTTCAGAAGTTCTCTTTTCCAAAGATTTGTAATTGTTATCCAATGACAGTTTAATTTGATTTTTTATCTGTTTTTTTTTTTTCTTCTTCCCTAGAGGCTTTGGGCTTTCTTTATTTAAATTAATTTACTACTCTTTATTCTCTGTGACTGAAAAGTGAATTTTTATTTATATAATTAGAAGCACAGCTTCTTTTAATAAAATCGCATTTTACGTGAATGCCTGCACCCTACACCCTACACGGCTTCATTGACTGACAACAGCATATGCTTATAACAGGGACCGCGTCAGATAAGAGAAGCAGAAGCTATTCTTTCTTCTCCATTTTTGTGGTAAATAAAAGCGAAGGTTTATATCAGCAACAATAACCAGGTGAAAACTAAAAATAACACGTAGGTTTAAACGCAATTAGATGATGTGTAGAATAGATGAGATCGCTGGAAGGGAGTTTTAAAAATGTATTGTATTTGCAAGTACATTTATTATTTTAAGTTACAGTAATGCACCTACCTGGGGGATGTGAACCTTGCGGGATGTGAACCTAAGTGGGTGAAGAAGAGAAAACCCACACACATTGTAACAGAACACTATTTTTTTTCTCAAATAATTTAAAGAAAAAAAAGCGTTAAAGAATCCTAGCAATTGAGATTTTAGTGGTTCTTCAAGTTCAAAACCAATGCTGAATGACTGCAGTGCGTTCAGTCTGTTTTTAACTTTTTACTTTTATTGAGTAACAAAGATCTAATAAACTTTTGTTGGAAGAGGAACTTAATTTTCATCTATTCAGTGAATTAGACTTCTCTTGTGTAGCTTTCTTCTTATTCCTGATAATGAGATATAATCAAATTCAAATAGTAACATTTTTCTTATTTGCTTTTTTTTAAAAAACTTTTTGCAATAAGCAGTCATTGTCAGCAAACAAATAAAAGTAAAATGTTAACTTAAAAAAACCTACTGTAAAAAAAATACTTATTTTCTGTCTGAAATAAGAAAAATAAATTGTGAAATGAAACTAAAAAACTAAAAAATACTGTGCCACAATCAAAAAATTTATATGCCGATGTCGCACTCCGTTGAATAAAATACACATATTTGCTGATTAAGTAAAATTATGCAGATATAACACCCCAAAAAGTCAGAAGGTAATATTGAAAAATAAAAATGGCATGTTTAATCAGCTGTTTTTGGTTATATAGCATTTCATTCTTTTCGAGACTTTCTTCGCTTCCTCAGCCTCCTTGATGCGCTTTCAAAATGTTAAATAAACATAAAAAGAAAATTAAATTCAATGTTAGGATATTTTTTTTCCCCAATTTTTGTGTTTGGTATTGCGTGTATTTTATTTTTTTACTCAGCATTCTCTTAGACACACTGAAGAACAAAAAACGCAAACAACACACTTAATTCGGAATGCTGAAAAATTCTCGGTTCGACCTACTTCACACTCACAGACATCAAAATTATTATTTCTTATTTTTATAGGGGCTTCAACAACTTTTCAGCACACTCTTCTTGTTTGTAAAACTTAAATAATGCCGTGCGTATGTGAGCTGTTTAGAACAATTATCGATTTGTACCCGTTATTCTTTCTTGCCTTTTACAATTGCTCACTCACTACCCCAACTCCTTTTTTTGTTTTATACTTGCAAATCTTTTCCGTTTGTCATTTCAATTGTGACTTATTTACTCTCATCCTAAATTTTTGCGACGAACTTATACTTAAATGAGCTTTTATTGCTGAGAAGAGTGGGTTTTTTTCCCGGAACATCACTTGTCACACGCTCTCTAACACCTTAAAAAAATATTATTTTCCGCGAAATGCATCAGTTTTATAATGACTTTTATTTCTTCAGCTTTTAGAAGTAAGACGCTGCAAAATAAAAATAAATAAAAAACAAACAAACATATAGGATGGTTCACTTTTTTAAGCTTCAGAGTGGGAAGGCGGCAAAATAAAGGCTCTTTTAGACTTCTTGCAGTTTGCTTGACGTTTCTTCAGATTTGATAACTTAAAAATTTTTGAATTCATGAGTAGAAAGGGAATCCTTCAAAAACGCTTTCAAAAACACCTAAAATCAAATTATAATCAATCAGTCACCATAACTTAAAATTTAGGTGGTATTGATTAAAATTTCGAAATTTTAAAATCTTTACTTTTTAACTTTTTTACTATTATAGTAGGAAATGCATTTTTAAATTACGTCTAGAAATTTCTCGAGAGGAAAGTTTTTTTGTTTTTTTTTTTAAAGTTTGGCAAGAAGTCTTTAGATTTTTTTTCTTTTTAACTTAAGGCATTCTACAAGTAATAGTAACAATTGGTTTCACTGACATCAAGTTACTTTCAAATTAAAATTTCTAGTTTCTGCGGAAAATAACTTTTTTTTTAAAGTTTTTCTAAGGTTTTTTTTATCTAAATGTTTTTTTTTAATTTGAGAAAATAATTGCTATTTCATTTTGTTGTTTATTGTAATGAGCGTCATCAACATCACACACATACAAAAAAAAAAAAACGGTGATATTTATCATGTTTGGTCCTATGCATTGCCATTGAGCCAAAGTGCTATTGACTTGAAATCGTAGTAGCAGCGGCAGTCAGTAACGTCAAATAACCCTGTCTTGTGAATTGCCAGTAGATACAACACGCCGCTTCGCTTAGCGATCACACTCACAGCATTACTACAACTACTGGCATTGGTTGTAGTTGTGGAGAATGTTCTAAAAAGGTTTTCTTCTATACTATTAACTTAAACTTTCTACAGAAAAAAAAAATAACAAGAGTCGCATATAGTTTTAGTGTCTCACTACGTACGGTGGTACCGTATACATCACTACTACGCAGGGCAATGGAGAGGCGTCCTTTGATTACCGACAATTACTGCCTCTTCGACAGGTGCACGTGCTCAGCCCTTGTAAATTCTTCTAAAAAACAACACTACAAACCTTCGTTTTCAAGTCGCAAGAGAAATCCTTTTGACACTCCGGAATAACAATGCTTTAGTTTAAAAACTTGCAAAATTTAAATAACAAATCAACATAAAAATAAAAAAAAATAAAATAAAAAAATGGATGTTTTGGGTAGGTACGCTTAACTTGTTTTATTTTTAAAGATTTTTTCTTGGACTTTTTTGGTTATTCAATCAATAATTTTGGAAAAAAACAACTTTATGTAGCCTTTTCGATGAAAAGAGGCTTTTTCTTTAAATAATAACCTCTAACTAAATTGGAAAATGATTTCTTTTACTTCGAGAATGTGATTTTTTTTTATTGCAGAATAATATAATTTTACTATACCTTTTTTACTAATGCTGTTTTCACTGTACTTGTGTTGTATTTTATTTACCATTCGTTCTCTCTCGCTTTATTTATTTGTTTATTTATTCTTTTCTACTTTCTAATTATGGTCTACAAAGTTTCACCTGTCTAAATAACCCCGTTATTACTTCTTAGGTCTGTCTACAAATGAATGCGCCTTTACATAGACACCTGTGTTGTTAAGTAGTTTTATTGTAAAAACTCAAGCTGTGAACAAATGTTTGCCTAGCATATGTTTGCTTGTATTCAATTTTGATCATTGTCAAGGAAGTAACTGACTTTTTTTTTATCTCTTTCCCTAAAAGCCGACCTGTTTGCTAAAGAAGGCTTCTTTTTTTTTCTTATTTTTTAAGAAAAAAGGTTTCTTTACTTGATGTGCCGGTTTTTTTTTATTCTAGTTACAATTCATTCCTTATATAAAAAGAGAAAACATCTTGAAAGCTTTTTTTAGTGCTTGCAGTCTCTCACTAAAGAAACACAATGAAAAAAAAAAAAAAAACTTTAAAAATGAATAAAAATCCAATTCTCATTTATGCTGATATGGTCATGATGAAATCATTAAGTAACGTTTTTTAGTAGTACCTTAACTTTAGTTTACTCACGCGTCACTCATATGACTAATTAATTTAAAATTATTATTGAATTTAAGCTGTAAACTACCATCTTAAATCTTAACCGCAAAAATATTTCTTGGCTTAATAAAACGCACACACCTTTTTAGCCGGTGTCCATTGTAAAAATGGCGGTTTTGGATTTAGATCGCGCAAACACTTTTTTCTTGATACAACAACTTAAACAACGTATTGATTTTTGGCAGTTATTCTTGCTTGAGTCATGGTCCAAAACATGTTTATTTGCCACGTGTAGATAAAGTAGGATTTTTCAAAAAATACTATAAATTTGAGTTGTGAATGCATTTTTTGCTTGGTCAGATCAAACAATTATGCAAAAAGTTAAGATTAAGAAGAAGAAAAAAACCCTCAATAATACCTTCGTTCGTAACAGTCTTTCTTATTTGAAGCGTACAAAAACCCTTTCATTTTGTTTTGATCAGTCAGTCTCAAAAAGCTGTGAAATCTGCGTATTGATTCAATATTGCGTAGGGCGTCGTTGTGACACAAACGTTATCTGAGCCTGATACTTACCGAAGGTGGAGGTGTGGTCACATCAGCTGAGCATATTGTAATGTACATATTGAAAAACGCCAATCTGTTGGTTCGAGTAATAATAGCAGTCTACTGTCCGCAAAACATTTAAATGTGCATAGTTTTAAGATTTGCATTTGCCAGTTTATTGAGGTGAATGTTGTTATTTTTCTTTCTTCTTTCTTCTTTTTTCGTCTTTGTGCATTTGTGTTGGCCCACTGATACATGCTACCACCTAATAAACTTGTAAACACTGAAGTTGGCTACCCTTTGCAATTTTCTCTTCTCACCCCCCTACCCCGAGAAAAAAATTGCCTTCAAATTTAGTCAGTGACATATGTTCTGTCTCTCCTTATTTTTCAAGTCTGATGCTTTGCTTAAAGTAATACTTTTTGTTTTATATAGAAACTCTACTAGTGTATTGGTTGTTGTTAGTGTACTGTTAGTTAAAAATGCTGTTTTTTTTTGTTGTTTTTAAGTTTCTCACGTTATTAGTATACTAACTTTTAAAAAAAGTCTCCAGTTTCTTTTTTATTTAAAAATTTAACATTTTTTATTTATTATTTTAAATTAAAATAATAAATAAAAAATTCGTCTAATAATTGCAAATTTGTTTTCGAAATTTAGAGAACGTCTTCCATTGTCTTTTCGTGAGGACACAGACGTGGGGTTTTAGGGGAAGACAAAATTGTCTAGTTCCCCGACCTTTTTTATTTGACACCCCACACAGACACCAGGGTTGTTCTTAACCTCTCTTTGCGCAGCCAGGGAGACATCTTCTGGATTAGACAATCTCTTGTAGGGTGACAGGAAAATCCTGTGTCTGGCAAAAGGCAGTATTTCCCGATGTTATTGATTTTCTTAAAACTCGATTCAGCGACATACGTCCTAAATCTAGACACAAATTCTCGTTTTGTTTTGCTTTGTTTTTATTTTTGTAATGTCGTTAATTAATTGATCAATTAATAAATAATTATTCCGTGAAGTTGTGTGGTGAGTCGTTTATAAATATTACCGCGTCTCAAATACAACTTCTAAATTTATATTTTCATAGCACTGGTAGTTATGGGACAGTTTTAATTTTAGTAGAAAACCCATAAACTTACTTTAAGTAAGGATTAATTAAGGAATAAAAAAAAAAATTAGAAAACATAGATCTGGTCGGGAAAGGGAAAGTAACTTCAGTCATTCGGGTTGAAGCTACGTTTAAAAAGAAAGACTTGTTTTCTGATAAACAATTTTAATTTCCTGTATATTGGAAAATGTCGAGTTTGAATAACAAATTTATAAGTTACCATCGGAATGTAAAATAAAATGTTTGTAGACATTAATGATCCTGTTCCAAACTGAATCATTGAAAAAGAAAATGAAATATAAGTCAATGAAAAAGAAAACCCAATTTTTCCCTTCGTCACGAATCTGAGTCATGTTATCTTACCACAAAAACTATATTTCTGTATATAATTTCTGTCTAGTATTACACGTTGATCTCTTATTTGTCTTTCATGCCATCATTCAGAACAGATGTTTTTAGTGCGCTTTCCTTAAAAATGATTGTTGTAGAAACAAAAATCCTTGTTCGTATTTATGTTGAGGAAATCAGCTGTTTCACACCCCAAAACATTATTTAAAAAATAAAATGGTAATTTTTAAAAGTAATTTTTCGTTTTTTATACATTTGTTCATTTGAAATACTTTTTGTCTTTGATATTAGAAGAAAACAAAGATAAATCTAAATTAATTTTTTTTTATTTTTACCTTTCCTTGCACTTAAAATCTTAAGCACATTTGTCAGGTTGACAAATTAGATTAAAAATATTGGGCTATTAATTATAAAATTCCAATACTGAGTACATTCCAGACACTAAGCTTTTCTTGGCTTCAGTTTGCATTTTCTTACCATTTATCTTTGTGCCTTCCATTGTTAAAAGTAAAACATAGACCCAGTAATTTTTGCTTAGAAAATATTGACTTTTTCACATTTAACACGGAAACACGAAAGGAGACTAAATTTCTGTATTTTCTATAGATTTTTTTCAAGCTAAACTTGAGAAAATGTGTTTTCTACTAAGAATTAAATTTTATTTGGCGATTTTCAATGCTGTACTCTCTAAGGATAATCAGATTGTGAATCATTTGTCAGAGTTGTGTACTTTGAAAAAGAAGTCATTTGTTGGAAAGCACAACCATTTGTGTATATAGGCTCTTTCACTTTTATTAGATGTTTGCAAATAATGTTCAAATAGTAAGCATTTTTTAAAAAATTCTTTAGAAATTGATTTAAACCTGTTGATCAAAGTTAACCTGCTTATGATAATAAATGAGTGTCTTTTTTTAATTAACAGCAAATTTGAGAATGCAAAATTATTTCTAGTAAGTTTTAAAATTTATTTAAATTTTTTTTTTTAACTATTTTAAATATACTGGTTTTTATCTTTTTGTAATCTAAGTATTTATAAAAATAAAATAAAACTGATATGAAATAATACTTACTCAGCCAGCTTCATCTTTTCCCACACACTTAATGGATCTGTGTCATGAAGTTAACAGTGCTTCATATCATGATGACCAATATTCTGCTTGTGCCAATGGGAAGGAACAGGCTTTTCTGTATTTCTATTATCCATCATGAGGTTACTTTTAAAATTATTTTTATTATAAGATAGTGACATTTTTATTTTTCTCCTCCTCCATGTTCATTATCTTTGGTTGTTCTGCTCTTCTTTTAACAGCTGAGAGCCATAGACTTTATACAAAAATAAACTAATGCAAAAATAGAAGAATAAATGAATACTATTTATGCACTGTTGCAGGGTAACAAATACAGGATTTTTCAACTTTACCTACAAAGACAAAAATATTTTGAATAAGATTTTCAAATCTATGACTTTATAACTCTTTCTCCATTACTTGCTAAGTGCCGATCCCTTCAAATATGGTAATTGATTTAATCAAAATAAAAAATTATTTTATAAATATTAATTTTATTTTTATATAAAGAAAATGTGTTGAATTTGTTTGCAAATATTGGAAAGAATATTACATAACGTGCTAAAAGAATCTTCACTATACACTTAGATTTTCCATTTATTTTTATTGTCTATTTGGAAAATCATCTTTTCTTCCATGACATTTAGTACATAGAGAAAAATTGGAATATTAAGTTATAAGTTGTTTTTTTTTTTATTTTCTGGCTTTATTTTTAACAAGATTTTGATCAGTTCATATTATAACTTTCTTCACTGACTGTTGATTGACATGTCTTGGAGCCTGGAATGCCAGGTGCTTATAAGCAAAAAGTAAGCAAGCAAGAAACCACATCAGCCAAATCTACTTGAAGGCAGGTGAATGGACCAGCTAAAATATTGTGAACAAAATGTAATATGGATGACTGTTTTAAAGCTGCAAATATTTCCAGTAGGATTCTATTTCTAAACAATTATTCACTGCCTATTATTCTCTAATTGTATTCTTTGAATCAGATGTTTTTCATCCTCAGATTTTTATTTTGTTTTTATGTCTATGTAATTTCTAAAATGATGGGAGAATTTGTGAACAAAATTCTATGTTGGGCCTCTCACAAATTAAAGTTCAAACTTTTCTTATCTTATTTAATAAAAGTATATGCATCTATTTTAAAATACTTTACATGCTATTTGGAAAACTGAATTTTATGTGCCTGTAGTGTTAGAATATGTTTGCCACAAATTGATTGAAACAGTAGTGTAAATGTCATGGAAGAAAAAAAGGATTTTCCAAATAGATTTCTCATTTCTTTTTATTGTCTAAGTGTATAGTGAAGATTCTTTTAGCTCTTTATGTAATATTCTTTCCATTATTTTGCAAACAAATTCAGCACCTTTTATATAAAAATAAAATTAACATTCATGAAATAATTTTTTTATTTTAACACACCATACAGAGTAGACTACATTCCATGGAGCTTCATAGTAATCAACCAATAACGGTACCATTATTAACACAATGACATCTGTTACTGTGTTTCATCTGAGCCAGAGAACATTACCACTGGCAGTGTTTCATCTTGTCAGACGAGTCCAGTTCTTTCAGAAAGATGGTCAAGTTCTTGTATGGAAATAACTCCATGAAGCTATGGATCCAGATTGTGAAGCAGGTGTTATGCAAGATGGTGGAAGATTTGTAATGTCATATGGTGTATTATGTTATAGTTGGCAAAAACTGTAAAGGAATCTGGAATATCTTTTCTCCATCAAAGTAATGCAACAACCCTCCATGCTTAGGTGACATGAGACTGGTTCCAGGAAAACTTGACTGCACTCACAAGATTTAAACCCCATTGAGCATGTATGAAATACATTGCAGACCTCACTAAATTCTCACACCTAAGGATAACTTATAGCCCTGGAAAAACTGGATAAATTTATCCACATGACAACTTCATCATCTCACAGACTTGATATTATTTAGCCTCTGCTATTCAGGAAAAGGGATTATTAGGTTGGGTTGAGTGGTACAATCATTGAATTTTGATGTTATCTGATACAGTGTTTCTTTTCATTGACTGGTTACCATCTTTGCCAATTGTCAGCATTTTCAGTGTTGCATCACCAATGGATACACATTGATATTGTTTAACTTATATCACTATAATATTTAACTTTGGAAGAAGGTATATTGCAAAAAAGGATTGTATATATATTCCAAAATTAATGATTTTAGTTTAAAATATGGAAATATGTAGCAATTATTAACTTTTTCAGTTAAGATACTAGTAAAGAGTTAATATACTAAATAGGAAACTCTAGACTTGTACTTTGTTTCAATTATGGGTTAAAAATTAAAGTGTTTCTATTGTGTTATTGCTGTTTAGTTAACAGAATTAATTTTAAAATGTCATTTGATCTTGTAAATTGTTATCTTGCCATATAAGGTGATGGTTTGAAAACTGGATAAAAAATATTGGACTGTACAATCATCTGTTATATTAGCTGATAGCTAGATGTAAATAATTTGCCATTTCTAGATAATTTGAGATTATCAAAAATATTCTATAGCAGTTTCTTAAATGGAAATTATGCAATGTTTTAAGACTGAATTTAAAATCAAATAACTGAATAGTAAGCAAAAATTTAAAGACTTTGTTGCATAGTGTAAATTTTTTTTCTTCTAAAGTCTGAAATATCAATGATCTCATTGCAAGTTACAGGAAACCTCAAATCTACTATTATAAGCCTTTTAATATTTCTATGCAAAAATGAAATTCATAAAAATTTTAAATATTTTACCTAATATGATAGTTTATCAAATAATTCTTTTTATTTTTTTATATTTAATTAATTTGTGATTATATAATTTTATAATCATAGGAGTAAAATGGATATGAGATTTGATTAAATATTCAAAGTTGGTTCCTGCTGCTTCATCTAAAAATATAGTCCTGAAATTATTTTCAATACTAAAAAACTTTGTATATTTCTTTAAAATTACCAGTAATTTTATTTACTTTATATTTTATATTTTTATAAGTGATAGCATATATTTGGTTTCTGTTATCTCTAAATTGGATCCCACAAAACATATAGACTTGATGCTATCTCTGCAATAGTTCTTAAGAAATGTACTTCTGAACTGGCTCCTGATCTCTCTAAACTCTACAATAAATTCCTTGTTTTTTCTTGCTTTCCTGTTTGTTGGAAATCCTCTTCCGTAGCTCTAGTGAACCATCTGATCTTTATCAGCCTATTAGCCTTCTACTTAATTTTGGCAAAGTACTAGAGACTCTGATCAACTTCAAATTGGTTAAGCATTTCACCTAACAGTGTCTTCTTTCAGATAAACAATATGGTTTTCACTTTTCTAGATCAACTGCTGATTTATTAATGATTCTTGTTGAAAGCGTTTATCAAGTTTTCTTATTAAATCATGAAATGAAAATTGTTTTGAACTGCTGCTCTTTTAGATAATTTTGCATTAATGAAGGTGCTCTCCAGAGCTCTATCCTTGAACCTGCATTGTTCTTAATTTTTGACAATGACTTCCCTGATGTTATCAGTTCTCGGTATCTATGTTGATGAGACAACTATTTACTCCTGCCTTAATAGTCTGATCAGTTTGAGGTCAAATTGGCAGCTGATCTTGAAAATGACGATCCAATCTGTTGTTAATTGGGTCAGAGAATGGCCTGTTAAGTTTAATACCTCCAAAATGAAACTGTTCTCTTTTAATTGCCTGCGAGAACCCTTTTTGCCTTCCATAAGCATGGCTGATGCTAACCTCCAGGAGAGAGACTCATTGTGCCGCCTTGGGCTAATGTTTTCCACATGACATAAAGTGGTAAGATTATACTGAATCAATTGCTAAGAAAGTTGGTTCTCTATGTCATGTTAGATCATTTTTTCTTTCTAGAATTTATCTTGCACATAAGCCTACCATTCATCCATGCATAGAATATTGCTGCTATATCTGGTCAGGTGCTTCTAAGTATTTAGAGATTCTTGATAAAATCCAAAGGAGAATCCACAATGTTATTGGCCCTGACTTGGCATTTTGGCTTCAGTCACTTTCCCATCACTGTAACTTAGCTTCTCTGTGACTTTTCATAGTAATTGTTCTGATGAACTTTCCTCTATGGTACCTAAACCTTATGGATTTAAGCTCAATACTAGATTGGTGGCAAGGTCTCATGATTTTACAGTTGAAATTGCTAAATGTAACTGTAAATTCTACGCTAACAGTTTCTTCTCTCACACTTCCCACTTGTAGACCTCTTTCAGCTTTTTGCTTTCCAGTCAATGTTGATCTTCAAAAATTTAAATGCAATCTTCTTAATTCCTTTACTTTTATTGTTCTCTCTCCTTAATAATGTGTCTTTTTCTCATATTCTTTCACACGTAACCCCTTGCATCTTAGTGGCTTTATTTCCTTGCTTGGGGTGAAATGATTAAAAAAATTCCATTGTTGTGCTTTTGATATGACTAGCTACAGATCACCAGAAAAATAACCGTGAGTATTTTCAGATAGTTATTGGATATTATAACACGTTGTTATTGGTTATTGATCACTTAAAATACAGTAGATTTATAATTAAGATTAATCTCTATTTAATTTTTTTTTTCTCTCCTTGAATTTTTTTTTTTTCTTAAAGTTCAAAACATAAATTAACGGTATGGGTTTTTCATTTTACTGATGTGTTAACTGTGAGGAATACCAAATGAGCAAATTTATAGACCAATTTATAGAGAGATCATTATTGTGAATTGTGGCTTCCGATTTAAGATTTTTATTTTTTATCTGTATATATCCCCCCATTTAATGTAAGTATTAGAATAAAAACCAAAAGAAGTGGAGAATATATCTCCATCACATTTTATGAAAAGTTCATTGCTTTTATTTTGACTGCTTAATAATAATGATGATGATGATGATAAATCTCTGATGTAAAGTTTTTCTCTTAAAAGAGGTTAAAGGATTTAGCCAAATCTTTGCACTGCACACAAAAATTGTCTACTGTCAGTGCTTGATTGTCAATATTGGTCATTTGGAGGAAGAGGTGCGTGGATGGAAAATATTTTTGACCTTTCCAAAAATAAATTGCTATTAAGTTAAAGCTAAGAGTTTTCCCAAAGTTAAAGCAGAGAAGAAAAAAGTGATTAGATCCTGGTAATCATAGAATTTTGTTCATTTGTCAGGTTCTAAATTTTTTATTTTTTATCCAAATTCTTTATATGTTTATACAAGTTGCAATGAACACTGTTGTAATATACTGAGGTTATAAAATCTGTTACATAATTTCATTGTCATTTATTGTAGTAATAAAGTGATAAGTCACAAAAAAGCTTCAAAATTTAATTTCTTTTCAAGCTGGACAATTTTTAATTAGATATATAAAATCTGAAAATAAAATAAATTATTAACAAACTATTGTATGAGGTTGAGGACATCTTGTGTAACAATGCACTTCTGTTAAGAATTTTATTTTTGTTGAGCTAAATTCCATTGATTTACATAAAGTATTTTATTGGTTACTTGCCTTAACATAGAAAAACTTTTTAACATTCAAATTAAACCACTTTTTCCTTTCATGCCCAATCTAATTAAAATTTAAATAATATCATTAAACTTCTTGTTGAACTAAGTTTTTAAATCGGAAAGAAAATTATGAAATTACTTTATCGAGCAGAATCGTTTTTATATTTTATATTATGGCGACTGACATGTATAGAATAAAGTCCTCCACTGATTAATTAACTTTGACAAATGTCAAGTAAAGTCATTTTTTACCATTTATACTAGTAACTATAGTTCTTCCTATAAGTAATAAGCCTGGTCTTATCCAGTTGGTATTCAGAACAAGGCTGGTATTATCTGGTTCATCAGTTTGGTTTCCATATTTTGATGTCTCTTTTTTTTTTTTTGTTCTTTTCTTTTTTCTCAAATATTGACAGAAAATATTCCTTCACAACCAAATTCAGTTTAATATTTTTCTAATTATATAAAAGTTGGACTACTGAGTTTGGTTTCTAGCAATGATGCTTGACTCAATAAAATCAGCCAATAAATGAATGTGAATCCATATTAGTTTATCAAGTGAAAATATTCATATTTTATGTTTTTCTATTCATAGTCAATACATTTAAAAATACATTGCCTACCAATCTAGTCATTGTGTAAATACCCTTTGAAAAGGTTGAGTTCATATGTCAGGAAATTTATATTGGTAATTACTATTTAAAGGTAGATGTTTAATTTTAATCATATAACTACTACTGTAAGAACAATAGCAGTGTCTCCAGCAGTCTTCATCAGTTGATGGCCTTAGTGTCAAGCATGAAATTGGGATGAAAGCATCAGTAACCCCTAACCTAATGCACCCTAGCAGTAGTTCACCATCAGACTTTGTTTATTTTCTGTCACAGATGCAGCCTGCCTCTGCTTGATCTTAATATATTTTCTCTTTGTTGCTGATGACAATTTAGTCAGGTATGCTAAATTATTTTGAGAAAGCCACATATACATGTCAAAAGGTAAAATCTACTGTTTGTACATACACTCTCTCCATACACACACACACACACACACATATATATATATATATATATATATATATATATATATATATATATATAAACGCAGAAATTAATTTTGCAATAAGCATTGATTAGTATAAGTTAAAAAGAAAGCTTCTCCCTGTTGCTACAATCTCAATGTGTTGATCAGTCAACAGTCCACACCCAACATTTAACCTTTCTTATTGAAATCACTTTAAGTGATCACAAAGTAATTCGGTGAATCTGCTTTAACCAAAACTAACTCCTTACCTGCTTTTATAGGAATTAAATTCCCACTTCCTAATTTTGGTACATGGACATGGAATTATTTATTGATATTATCTTGCTTGCAGCCATTCTTTTTCATTCCTTTACGCCCACTTCTTTGTCTTATCCTGTTACAGTTATCTAATTCACTCGTGTGTGAATGCACACACACACACAATTTGTTGTTACTATAAACATTATTTAGTGAGTAGTACACAGGTTTGAGTTGCTCTGTCTTCATTTTCTTAAACAGTGAAATTAATAACAACCTGTCTAGATTTCAATTTAAAGAAAAAAAAAGTTGTACCTCCCACTAACAGGGATTGAACTTGTATTACTTTTTCTATAAGAGAAATTACTTCCATAACTATAACATGATGCTACCAGTTGGGCCACAGGAGAGCATCTTGATAGTACAAGGTTTGAATTACCTATTTATGGAATTCACATCTCTTGTTAGGTTTTTGAATGAATCTATATCTGCTACCTTCAGTTTTGAATCCAAAACAAACTTTTTTATGTTTTTTTTGGGGTTATGTATTACTTGATCTAGGAACATCTTGCTTTTCAAGTAATGCTTTTACATGTCTTTGTATTATTTATATATATAAATGGGCAGCGGCCTTTCTTTTAACCGTCTTTTGTTAAATATAGCAAACGAGGAAAAGTTAATGTTTATTTAGTTTTTCCAGCATTCTTAAGTTTTTTACATTTGGTGGGAGTAAGGGAGTACAAAAAGTTTCCATAATGTCTACACTATATTTTATTTTCCATAATGCCCACACTATATTTTATTTTTATCCTTTTATTTAATAATTTTATTTTATTTAAAAGAAAAATAAATGAATAAAATACATCTTACAAAGTCAAAACATGAAGAGAAACTAACGACGCCTAAAACAAACCCCCTAGAAAATGGCTAAAGAAGTGGCCAAAAATTTTTGTACTCCCACCAATGGGAAAAAAATGTAAGAATGCTGGAAAAGCTAAATAAAAAAAAATTAATTAAATTTTCCTTGTCTGCCATATTTAACAAATTATATGGAATATCTATAGTGTTAAAAATATTTTTAAGACACTTGTTTTTAGATATTCTGTTTTAACCCTTTTATGGAGCTACAATGTCTTTACTTTGGTTTTCTATCCATGTGCCACCGAGTAAAGCCTTAAAAATTTGAATATACAACTATTTACATCTCCCAATATGAAAAAGGAAGTAACTTATGCTGTAGTCAGAAATTATAACAACTGGGTAATGGAAAACAGATCACAATCATTGTATTCATGTTACTGAGTACAATGACAGACTACTGAAGAAAGTCAGATTACAACATCTAAGATGTTCCTGCTCATCCAAACAGGAAAGCACATAAGTTTAATCTTTATTGCAAGAAAATTACCCCAAGAACTACAATGAACATCATGAGTAAGCTGAGGAATTTGATGAAATCCTTCCAGTTTGTTGGCAGGTAAAAACAAGCCATTTTCCATCTCATTTGTTGGTATGATTTCTGTGAATGTAGAAGATTTTTGCATTTTTAACCAAATTGTTGAAGGAAATAGCGAAGAGCACAATGCTACATGAACGATTATTTAGCATAATTTGGCATAACAACAGATGTGGTAGCAGTGGTTAAAGATGAAGATTATTAAGAATATGAAGACATTAGTGGCTAAAGAGACACAAGTGATATCCAGTGACAGAGAAAAAAAGTGAGTCATGCCAATTACGAACAATTTCTGGCTATTCTTGTTTAGATGGAGACAGAATAGGAGAATGGCAATTTGATTTTATAGGACTGGCTGCTTCAAATGTGATAAGTTATATCAGCCTTGAAATGGAGTAAAATATTATTATTCCTTTATGCAAATGATTTAAATTTGAGAAGAGAATTTAAATAAATTTTCCTTTTTATTTCAGATTGATTTGAGAGAAATCTTTATATTTAGTGGGTGTCCTACATTTAAATTGATAATATTCATAAAATAATTTTGTTGACATGAAAAGAGATTTTTTTTAATTTTTTTTTCTTTTAAATGAAATATTTTTTTATATAATCTAAGTCATTGCAAAATGTACGCATATGGAATCACTTGAGATTATTTTTTATTTAACATTTATTTACTCCAATACTCAGTGGTTAGCGTGACATGGTATTTATTAATCTTATGACAGTCCTTGTTCAAACCTTATTTTCTTTCTAAAAACAAAAAACTCCATGTAAAAGATAGTCTTGTCTCTTTAAGCTCATGAAGGCTGCAAGGGTTGTAGGATGATGGGAATTTTAAAATGAGAATATCATGTAGATTGGCTGCATTTAGACTAAATGATGTCGGCAATTACACTTACAAAAGTGTGTTTGACTCACTTTCCAAAATCTGACTAAATGACTTAAGTTTTTTCATTTTTAATCCCTTTTTGGTTGTGCTGAGAACTTTTCAGCACACTCCCCATAGATTTCATTTAACCCTGAAAATGTTTATACAAATGGAACTGCACCAATAAAAGATCCCAAAAATTTTTGACACATTTCTAGCAGTACAATTATCAATGCATTAACCGCAGCAGAAATTTGTCATTTACAGTACAGCCAGCAATAATAGAAATTTTTTTCTATGGGTTAATATGCTGATCTCTCAAACTATTGATAGTAAAATTTGATTTTTGATATTTGCTTCAAATATGCAACATTATGCTATAGTAGTTGAACCTTACAAATACATAATTTCATAATTTTTAGCATTTGCTGATTATTTTCTGATGTATTTCAAGTTTTGTTTTGTAAAAGATTTGGAAATATTTGTTATTTAGCTTTTTGTTGTTTGATCAATTTCCATTTTCTCACATTGTCAAAAAGGCTTTTGTGTGGCAACACTGTATTTTTTCCAATATTTCAAAATACTAACAGAAATAATATCACAAGGAAATCTTTAATTTTAACAATAAAAAATTGTTCATTTATTTTATTCAGTTGTTTTTTTTCAAAATGAACAATAAAATACAACACAAATGACAAATATCCATTGGTCTAAACTTTATGCATTTAGAATAAAACTAAATTTGTGTCCTGCAATAAATCTATATGCATGTTTTATAATGTTGGAGAGTCAGAATATGATTATAAAAAGGATGTAGGTAGGAAACTCTTTTTAAACATTTTTATATACCAGTTAAATGAGCCCACAGATAAAAATTTTCTCCACATTAAAAATAACTGCAGTTTCATTTTATAAATTCAAGTAACTTGTCTCATATATATATATATATATATATATATATATATATATATATAATTGTTGGAATTTTAGTGTCTTCAGTGTAAACACTACCCATGGACTCTTTTCTAAGGGGAGTTAAATGTATTTGTAATGGAACTGCTGAGCCATCAAAAAGATGGTATATCCTAAATTTATTTTTTCTTTCTGAAGAAAATGAAGTTATAGAGGTTGGTGGAAAGGGAAATAAAAGCAATAAAAATACAAGGATAGCAGTAAATTTTTACAGATTTCTTTTTGGTATGAGTCATTTTTATTTCTTTTGCTTTCTGTTCTCTTTTCATTGCCTGGCATCTTCCTTCCATATGCTTGGCATTTCCATCTTCATTTTTGTAGCAAAAGGGAAAAAATTTAGGACAATATTGTTTCTCCATGTTCAACCAATGTTTGGAAGAGATTAATTCAATCCTTCCAATTAGGTTAGAATAGTTTTAAAAAATATCCAGTCAGACAACTGTATCCATGCTACATTGTCTGCATATTTGGCTGTCCATCTGCTATACAGAAATGTATCATGGAATTGATTCTTCAATCTGTTTGCATAACAAGATAACCAATAAATGAGAAATAGCTGGAGGCAAAGAGTAGAAAATTATTCAATCTAGCTGATATTTGTTGGTGGTTGTGAGCTAAGAAGAAAGCGTTTAGCTTTATTCAACATAGAACATTGCTAGGTTGTTAATAGAACTCTTCTATGATAAAGACTATGGTTTTTATAGGTCGTGTTAAGAGTAGTATCAGTAAGAGAAGGTTGTGGTGAGTGTAGAATAGTAGTCACCATGACACTCTCTCCCACCAACTAAGAACAGTGCTTGGTGTTATTAAGATTAGGTTAAATTGTTTTATTCAAAATAATCTTGTAAGATCTTTGTTTGATATGTATAGAATGGTGTAAGACTGGAGAAGGCGGCTGGGTTGTTTTCACTTTGTTCAGGTAAAGGGTTCTCTTGAACTTCAGGTATTTCCAATATTGTGTGCATCTGGCCAGTGTCAGCATTCTGCTTGTCTTGCTCGGGCACCAGGTTGAATCTGTCAGTAGAATTTTGATCTGTTAACCTGTCACCTCAGAGGGCCAAATCTCTTAGTAAAACTGTAGTTTCATGTCCATTTTGTAGGAATATGTGTGCATAATTGAGTAGCTCAACCTCGTCTGCCAGCAGATCAAACTTTGGTGCAAATGACATCTCATCAAAACACTTCCTGATTGAGACAATCATGAAGGGTGCGAATGCCCATCTGCTGTTCTCCATCAGTGATAGAACATTCTCTCATGTGGGGTTTCATTAGTATTTCTACACAGTGCATGAGGGAGTACCATCTCCTACATTGGAGACCTTGAAAATGTAGAGCCAGAGATATGGTTTGCCAAATTATCCCATTGTAATGTTCCATGAGATTGTTCCCACATGGATTATAGATAGTTGAATGACACCTAGCCACACCATGCATGTTTAAAAATGTGGTGAGGCCTTTAGAAAGAAATGACAGGCCTCTGTCTGAATATACACTGGTATTCTCAATAGGCAGAAGATATTTTTGTAGTCAATAACTGAGAGGTCAAGTCTTTGCAGGGAAATGCAAACAGAAATCTACTAAATTTGTTGGTTAAAGTCAATGTTAAGTCCCTCAAAGAGCTGCATATCCTTTATTACATGACTTTCATTCTTGAAATAAAGTCGCCATTTTGCAATCTTTTCATTTTTTATTTTTCCTGCTCTTCTGTTGAACATAAATGATACAGATTTTTGATCTGCTATTAGTTGAAAAGCTTTCTCAGCAAATAATGTTGCCACTTATGCAAAGACTCTACAATAGCATATACTTCTTTTTCAATAGATGAACATTTATGTTCAGTGACTGTTAATGTTCTAAAAAAAAAAGCTATGGGTCTGCTATTTTGGCTTATCGTTGTGACAATAGATGGTTTTGAGGTATCAGTTTCAACAACAAAAGTTATATTATTTTCAATGGTAAAGACCACAGAATTTACAAGGTCTTGCTTGCAATCTTGCTCAACTGCCAATTATTTTAGTGGAAACTTTTGAATTATTACTAGTGGATGTATTTTCTGGAAAAATTGGTATACCCACTTAAAGTAATAGGAGAATAAACTGATTGCTTGGTGCAAGGAAGATTTGTTAGTTGGAACAGGTAAGTTTAGGAGGCGTTGCAAACATTCTGGATAAAGTTTTATCATACCATCTGAAATGGTGTAACTCAGAAGGTAAATAGAATTTTGACAGAATATACTTTTATCCTGATTGAAGGTTAAATTGTTTGGTAACTTCCATAAGTTTATGTAAATTTTCGTCATGCTCAGTTTGAGTTTGGCCACATATTAGTGTTATCTCTAATTATTTGGTCAGTAACCCTTTGAAAAGCCGTAACCTTATTTCTAATCCCAAAAGGGATCTGGCAGAACTGATAAAGTCTACTATTTGTTTCAAAAGCTGTGAAAGGTTTACCTTGTTCTTTTATCTGGATTTGGTGGTAGGCACTGCACAGATCAAACTTAACACTCGGTACTTGGATATCTTTTCCATTAAGTCATTGATGTTAGGTGTAGGATAAGCATCTAACATAGTAAATCTAGTAATGGTTTGAGAATAGTCAACCACTAAGCATTTCTTGTGATTTTGACCACCAGTAACCAATACTTATGCTCTCCACAGAGATAAACTAGGTTCCACAATCCATTTGGCTAACATCCGTTTTACTTCAAACTTAATGAATTTAGTATCAGCTTCAGAATATCTCCTTGAATTGATAGCTATAGGCTTACAATTGGGAGAGTGAGATTATCAAAGAGCACAGGATAAGGAGCCTTCATTGTAGTCAAATTGCATGGGGGGAGGTGTCTGGTTTGATCAAAAGAAATTAGCAGAGATTATGATTCCTTGTGTCACCCTGGAATAACATGTATGGCCCACTGTCAATAAATATTACCTCAAAGTTTTTGGTATTGTCTAAATGTCTAAACATTGAAATATTTTCAAAATCCATCATACTTGGTTGTTCATTAAATATGGATTTGCTTACAAATGGGTCTAATCTTTTATGAACACTACATGTTACAAAGGATGTTACAGTCAATCTCCTGAATGTTTGATGATTGCTTGAAGTGTGGAACTACCAGTCTTCTCTCTCTCTCTATATATATATATATATATATATATATATATATATATATATATATATATGGGAGGCACGGTGGAGTAATGGATAACGGCTTGGATTGAGGAATCGGAGAGCCGAGTTCAAATTCCAGTCGATTCCATTACATTCACTTACGTGCTTGGGAAAGGTGTGAATCCTCTTCTTCTCCCTCCAACTATGGGTAAATAGCAGGACAGACTGGGTTCTATAGCCTTGGATGGCAACTGGTCTAGGAGAAGGACAACTCTGAATTCAAAACCTGCGGATGGTCGTTTGGGGACCTTGTGGCATCCGTTGCACCAGGTCCCTGTATTCATCCCTCCAAAAAGTGTGGATGGCCCTGCACAAGGCCTTCACCACTATAATCAAGTCCTGTGTGGCTGGCGGGCTTTCGGTTTCTGGGAGCTGATCAGTCTGACCCTCATACGTCGAGTTCGACGGGAGAAGCATAATATATATATATATATATATATTTATTGTGTCTGGTTCATATTCCATCCAAGTCTTTTGAACAGGAGTAGAGGTTTATCTCTTGTTTCTGGTTTAGGATTGGGTTTCCAGTTACTTCTAAAGTCTTCTCATTCACTCTCAGCAGCCCCTTGTGTAGTGGCATTATTGCCTTGCCAGGGTCAAATTGATTAAAAACACACACACACACACAAAGTTGATACACACTAACACCATAGAATATATGAATAACATTTACACAACCAATGCAAATACAAAAAAATAAATTTTTTTGAAGTTGAATAACGCAGAGTTTTTAAAAAAAAATCTTTTCATTGGTTGTCATTCATGTCTTCTATGGTGTTAGTGTGTGTATATGTATGTATGTGTGTATAAGTTTTGTGTTTATGGCATCTGTGTAGGTGTTCTTGAAGTGTTAGCATAATATAAGTTCATATTTAAAAAAATATATATATATATATATATATATATATATATTAGTGTATTTTAATTGTATAATAAGTATGAATGTTAGAAATGACTGTAATACTACATTGCATCATCTGCAAACGTTTGGATCTTACATTCATTATGTATAGGTATTATGAAAATTGGTTACATGCAAAATGTGTCTGAGTATTGCATGTGGGTTATTTATTAATATTTCTTCTCGGTATTTTTTCTCTATAATGGATTGTGTTCATTTTTAACTAAGGTAGCATTTTTAAATCAAATTTATGGCCTGTGTGTGTGTGTGTGTGTTACTAAAGAGTTTAATGCGTTATCCCAATGAAGTTCTCTCACCCACTGACATGTGCACAAATTGAGGTAAGTATGTGATGCCTATAAAAGTTGACACATGCATACTAATACCATAAAATGAACATGTGACGTCAAGCCAACTCATCAAAGTAAAACATAGAATTTAAAAATCAAAAAAACTCTGCACTACTCCACTTCCCAAAAATTTCTTATGAAGCTAAATAATGAATTTTCTACTTGTTTCTTATTTAATTATTTTGTTGGTTTTAATCCATATCTCAAACTCATAAGTTAGACAGACTGAATGACTTTAAGCTGACTTTTTTTCTTATATGAATATGTGGTGCCAGCATTATTTATGAACTTTATTTTAATTTGAGTTTTTATGTTTTACATAAGGAAATCTTATTTATGTCTACACTGCAAGATTTCTAACTCTTAAAAAAGGTTTTATACAGACTATTACATTTTTAACTCTTGTTCAAACTATGCACACAACAAAACTTAGTTAATTCTTGAGTTTTTACTTTCCAGTTAATCAAGATGTCATTTGTTTAAATACTCTTTTCTCTGCCTGCCTGATAGTGGGTCCCCTGAGCACTTGAAAGTAATTATCTGATGTGTGTGTCTAATGATGAGATGCTTTCTAAGTGTTATTTATAAATTAAAATATGATACTGGTTTTTTTTTTTGGTTTTTTTTTTATTTAAAAAAAAAAATAATTTCTCCGATCTATTCAGTTTCTAGTTTTTGAAAAGGAGCTGGAAATGTTTGCATTTACCTAAGGATAAGATAAATATATATGAAATGAGTTTGTCACCATAAAATCTAACCTTGATATATATTTTTTTATTGTAGTTTATTAGTAAAATCATTTCATGCAACAAAACATTGCTTTGTGAAACTAACAATGCTACATGTAAGACAAAATAGGTTTCATATTTCTGTTACAAGTCAGTTTATCTATGTGTACTTTTTAAATAAATATCCAAAAATTTATTAACCTTCATTTATAAACTGATACCATTGTATAGCTTATATATGCAGTGAAGGATTGTAACTGGTAAAACTTAATCCTTTTACCTGATGTTCTTCATTGAATCTTTTAATGTGCATGAATAAAAAAGCTTTATATGTGGTTAAGTTGGCCACTCTAAATTTCTGTCAGAACTATTTCCTATTTCCAACATACAAGTGTAAGAAGCATTACTTTTATAAATAAAATACTGTTCCAAATTTAAGACACTAATTATTTTGGTATTCTATTGATATAAAATATTTTACAATTAGATTAAGTATAGTCCTCCTTGAAGCAGGACACAAATAGCTCAAATGAAATAAAACCATTAGAGTTATGTCTTAACAATTATTCATTTTGCAGGAATTTATCATCAATGAGAAATTAATTAACAAATCCAATTTGGTTATTGTTCTTTGAAAAAGGTTTTTCTGCAAATGTATCATTGAAATTCCACTAGGTAACCCTTTTAACCATAACTAAACTTCAGTTTTCATTGAATTAATATCTGAGCTCATAACTTAATTTTTCATGTCGTTAGAGTTACAATAGTAAGGTTTGAACATGTTGCAGTTCTAAAAGAGCCTCTGCGGCAAAGAGAAAGCAGGAGGAGGAAACCGAGGTGGAGGCCTCTTTGAGGCTTTCCAGTCAATCTCGGCGGAGGCAGTATGTTTTGTCACATGAAACGCTTGGTGAGTGTAACTGCCATTTGTACTGCAAATCAGTTTACACATATTCGTTGAAAAGTAAGAGGAAACTACGTAAATGTACGATTTTTGAACCAAGCACGGGCAACGCCGGGGCAGGCTGCTAGTAATACATAAAAACCTATGACGAAAAATGAGATGGGAGAGAGATGAACCAAATAATAAACTAAAAATATTAATATAAATCAAATTAAAGATAACTGATGTTAGTAGGGCCTGTCCAACCCTCAAAACAGAAGCTGCTGTATTCTGCCCGTGGGACAAAATCTAGAGACTCTCTCGCTAAGGGAGTGGGGAAAAGGATAAAAAAATCATACGGCCATGGGAAAATATAAAGCTAACCCAGTCGAGATAAAAAAGGGACCAAAAACAAACTGGGGACGTTGGGAATCTCGACTAGGATCATAACCAAGGATGTGGCCGGGAACAGGCCAGGAACAACATTTACTCACATTAACTAGGTACACAAAAGCTTGTCTAACCTAACCATGGGGAGGGCTCCACAGGAAACCACCACTATATAACATAGAAAGAGAAAATCAAGGCTAGCTCCATTCAAACAAACCAAGCTCACCTCAGTCACCCACCTTTCGCTGAAGACTGTCAAATGCAGGAGTTTTCTATCAGTTCTAATCTTCATCTTGAGCTGATGCTCAAAGAATCGGATCAGATCCTTATAAGAAAGTTGGATGCCTCACAATACTTCCTCTTGTCGTGTCGTCCAAATCACCATTCGGTCAGTGTCTAGCAGTGTCAGAAACCCCATTTATTTCACTCCGGAATGGAATACAGGGGCAACGCATTGTCACACGCGTATGCGCGATCAATCGGCACAAGCTTTTCGGGAATGAGACGAGCAGTCAGCTCGCCGACATAGTCCCATAAGGGGCGGACCCGGGGGCAATGGTAGAAGGCGAGCGAAGCCGTTTCTTCTAAACCAAGGCCACACCGTTCACAGTCTGGCAAATCCACCAAGCCCCATATGAAGGCATTGTCATTGAGAGGCAGCCGATTCCGAGCCAATCATGAGGTAAGCGAAAACTCAGGGTTACTGAGATAATCTGCCACTGACGCCCAAGACCAGTAAGAGTGAAATTCATCCTCCGACAAGCAGAGCTGATTACATAGTGAATCCTTTGCAACCCCCTCCACTAAAAGACGATAAAAGAACTTCCTAGGCCAAGAAAGGTGACTGGACCGAGGAACAGCCAACAAGGCCGACTGACACTCATGAAGGAAATCCAATTGATCCCGGGGTTTACGATGGCGCTCAACCTGCAAGATGGGGAGACTGATAGTAAGGAAAGGGAACGCATCCCTAACAATCCCCGCCATAATCGAATCTCCCGTCAATGCATGGCATAGGAAAGCCAACCTCGAGGCGAGTTTGTGGCTCACCAAGTGTGGTATTCCCAGTCCCCCATGACACGGACGTTGTGCACAGACTCGTCTGTTGACCAGATTCCCGCGTCCCCTCCATAAAATGTAGGATAGTGAGTGCTCGAGCGGCTTCCAATGGTCTTTACAAAGAGGAAATATGGACAATCAATAAAGGATAATCGGGAAAATATATGTGGCACACATCTCCACCCTGCTCTTCACGTATAACCTCTGTCGGTGCCAAGTCTGACTGGCAGCGTCGACCTTTGCTTGTACTTCAGACCAATTTTTCTCCAGCTGGAGGTCGGGTCCAAACCACACTCCAAGAATGCGGACAGGACCGTCCATCCAACCAAAGGGCCCCGGAAGATTGACCCCCTTCCAGGCACCTAACTGCAAGCCGGATGACTTGTCACAGTTAATCTTGGCCCCTGTCACTTTCTTGTACCGGTCAAGCGCCTTCAGTACCACCTCAATGTCACTGCAGTACAACATGAAAGCAGATACGTCATCGGCATAAGCAGAAACCATGACTCAAGCCCCTCCAGGAACGGCGATTCCGTGTAGGGCTGAACTGCATGCCCTGTCCCTCAGCCAGCGAAGGAGAGGCTCCAACGCCAAAGTATAAAGTAGGGGCGACAGTGGACAACCCTGATGAACCGACCTAGACAGCGCCTGACAGCTGCCTGTTCACCTGTACTACAGCACTGGGGGAGCGATACAGGAGGCTAATCCAGCGGCAGAAGTCGGGTTCGAATTCAGCAGCTTGCAGGACAGCCACAAGGTAGTGATGGTCAAGCCTATCAAATGCCTTGGACTGATCTAAATTGATCAGCGCGGCCTGATTGTCGTCTTTTACACCCTCTATGATCGTGCGGATCAGATGCAGGTTGCTCTGAATTGTTCAGCTCCTCACAGAACAAGTCTGCTCAGGACCGAACAGAGACTCGACAACTGACTGCAAACGTTCCTGCAGGATCTTGGCCAAAATCTTTAACTCTGTGTTTAGCAGAGTTATGGGCCTATAATCATCTAAATCCCACCCAACACACTTTCCCTTTTTCAACAGCGTGATCACACCCCTGGAAATCCGATTGGGATGGACTCCAACCGGAACCAGTTGTTGAACACCACAGTCAAAATCGGGACAAAGATGTGCGACAGCCTCAAGTACAATTCATAGGGCAAACCATCCAGACCAGGTGACTTGCCTCTGCCGACCTTCTTCAATGCCGCGTAGACTTCGCCCTCCGTGATCTCTCCCTCGCAGCTAGCCGCTTCAGTCGGCAAAAGACGAGGAAAGTCAGCCAAATAGCTGTGAAACTCCTCCTCACGGAGACCAGGCTCCTTGGTAAACCAGCTCTCAAAATGCCGCCAAAATGCCTCGCACATGTTGTCAGTGGCCCGAAGAGTATGTCCCTCTGTAATGTAATGATCAGAACCTCGATGAATCTCTTGCACAGATCTGCGCCCATGTTCACAGCTTCGGAAGACATCTTGCTTAACCTATGTCTAATTATCTGGCCCATGTAGCACTCCCTATTCGAACATTCCACAGCCTCCCTAGCTATCTCTAGGGGATCTCCCCCAGCCACCGCCCGGGAAAGACTTGCTTTAAGCGTCTTTGCCTTCTCAGCTCTATCTCGGGTGAGCCGTTTGCTGAAATCCGTGGTGAAAGACCTAATCCTTAAGTCTATCCCGATAACTGCTCCCACTAGCTCCCGCTGCACTAAGCTAGTTAGCTGCTCTGGGAAGTCCTGCCTGTCCAGTAAAGACAGATTGAACTTTCAGTAACCAGCCATTCTAGGCCTACCCAGTGGAACGTGGGACAATCTAACAAATCTATGTCGGCTCCTCTAACTAACATTCTGTCAAGGTAGCTAACCACCTTGTCAGAAGGCCAACTATTAGCCCACTTCCACATTTTCCCCCCAGGGTGATCAACCCAGTATCTATCAACGAGACCAAAATCGTTGATCAGATCAACCAAGCTACGATCGCCCTACACCTGCTAGCACCCCGCCCCCGATCTTAGGGTCCAGGACGGCATTCCAGTCCTCCATTAAGACTAGGCGTGTTGAATCCACTAAGAACGGCCCCAACCATCGAAAAAAACAAAATGCTTATGAAATGCTTAGATAAGAGATTCGTTAGAGGTAGTAGTATGGTAGCACAATTGTTGATAAATTGACGGTAGTAATTAATCATTCCCAGGAATCTTCTAAGTTGACATAGGGTGGAAGGTGTTGGAAAATCAGTAATCGCTTTTAATTTTTAGTCCATATTTGTCGATTACGTGACCAAGAAAAGTCAGGCTAGGGACAGCAAATATGCATTTCTCAATGTTTAATTTTAAGCCGTAATGTTGTAAGCATAGAAAACTGCTTGAAGATGGTCGTAATGTTCTTCATGTGTTTTTCTGGCTATTAATACGTCATCGATATAGGCGTAAGTGTAGGATAGTCCGCGAAGGACTTCATCAACGAGTCTTTGAAATGACTGAGCTGCGTTGCGCAAACCGAATGGCATTCTGGTAAATTCATAAAGGGGTAAAGGGAGTTGTTATTGCTGTCTTTGGGATGTCGGATTGCTCAATCGGAATTTGGTAAAATGCTTTCCGCAGATCCAGCTTGGTGAAGACCGCGGCGCCTTCTAGCGATAGGGAAAAAATCTTTGATGTGGGGGATATTTATCCGGGATGGTTTGGGCATTTAGTAGCCTATAATCCCCGCACGGACGCCAGTTGTGAGCATCGGCCTTTGGGGCCATGTGGAGCGGAGTAGCGTAAGGACTAGAGGATGGTCTGATTATGCCCAGTTTGAGCATATTGTCGAACTCGTCCTTAGCTACCCGTAATTTGTTAGGGTGTAGACGACGCGGTTGAGCATGAACTGAGGGTCCAGTTATTTTTATGGTATGAGTGGCATTATGCCTGATAGGCTTGCATACGTAAATGGTGATAACAACAATTTGTATTTCTGTAGTAATTTTTCGTGGCCATTTGCTTTGGGTATCACAGCTGTTAAACCAATTGTAGAGTGCCTTGATGCTAATCCGCGGCGCTGTAGATTCGTACGCGCGTCAGTAAGCGAAGATAAGTCAACGGACAGGTCATAATGTGCTAAAAAATCTGCGCCTAAGATTGGCATTTCAACATCGGCGATTGTGAAGGGTCAAGACGAGTTCCCTTCGTAGTCCGATGTTGAGTGACATGACTCGCTCGCCATAGGTGCTAATTGATGTGCAGTTAGCGGCCTGTGATTTTAATGAAGCTTCCTTGGATGATATTGTTGATTTGTCGCAATTTTTGAACAGTACGACGTTGACTTGTGCACCGGTGTCGACCAAAAAATTAAGGTTGCTATTTCGGTCACAAATGTAGGACAGGTGGTTTTTATTGTCAGCCCTGGCAGCCAACGTCTTCAATGTTTCCAGGCAGGTCGTTTCCCTGTAAGTCTGTTGGGAATGTGTTTCGGAAAGCACATGGCGGCTGGCACTTCCTAGCGTGTGCACCAAACACTTCGTGGTACCAGCAATTACCATGTTGATGGTGACAGGGGCGACGCGACGCTGGACGCGGTCTATGGTTATGGTGCCGAGCAGTTGAATTGCTCCGACTTCTTCTAGGCTTGTTTTGAATTTCGTCAAGCCGTAGAGAGAGTTTCTGTAGCTCTGATGTCAGAAGTTGTAATCTTTGATTGAAATCCGGAGTGAGGTTGTCTGATGGGATTACAGAGGAGACTTGCCGAGTTGGTGTGGTGTCAGATATTTTGTCGGCAATCACTGCTAACTTCTGGATGTCAACCTCATCTGTGAGCGCGGATAATATTCGTACAACTTCAGGTTGAAGCTCATCCAGCCACATCTGTTTCAGGACAGTGTCAGACATGGCGTTATTGCCGAGTAAAGATTGCATTCGGCACAAGAGTTAAGATGGTTTGCTAGTTCCTAAGGTTAAATTAGTCAGAAGATCCTTTATTCTGCGTTCTTCTAGAACAACCTGTGCGGTGTAATATGGCTTGCCTGAGTACTTCATATGGCTTGTCAGAATGTCTGCCACTTCTGCAGCCACCTCTGCAGGTAATTTCTCTACGACAAAGGCAAACTTTAATTGCTGTGATGTGTCGAGCTTGGAATATCGTATCAAGCTGTATAAACCACGTTTGTGCGTTAGAATTGTATGCAGGCATTTCTAGTCTTATTGCAGCCTCTGTCTGGGGAATTGGTTCAGCCATGTCGATTCAATCTAATTTTGGAGGGAAAAACCAAGATTTTGCTCCTCTTTTTTTTATGTTTAGTGTTAGATTAGTTCTCATTATGCAAAAAAAATATTTACCTTTTAGAGTGCTGTGTGTCCTGAACATCATGTTTACCAATTTAGTTGGTGCAAACGACAGTGGTAGTTAATTTTGTTAACGTCATCAGTTTTACTTTTTTTTTCTTTTTTTTTTTTCTCGGTTGGAGCAGACTTGAACATTGGTAGTCACCGATTTTGTTGATGTAGATGTAAATGTTGGTAGTCATCAAATTTTGTTTGCTGTTAATGTCAGGGTTACCAATTTTGTTGCAGACTGGCGAATGTATTTTAAGATATCAGAAGATTAGGTTATCAGAAGGGTTAGTGATGTTGGTGTCCTTAAACATTCACCCATAACAAATTTATAGACAGGAATATTGAAGGCAAATCATTCAAGAGAAATCAAAGTGAAAACAACATAATTAAAAGTTTAACAATAACATTGATTTATATAAAATTAACATACACAATTAAGTCAGATATTGTTGGACAAGTGTGAATGGTTGAATTGAATTATGTAGTGTATTTATGCCAAGTTTCAGTGTGTGTGAAATTAAACAGTGTTTGGTCGTGTACAAAAGTGTCTTGTGAGAGTTCAGTCAATAGTGTGTATGCGTATGCTTGTTTAAATTATTGTCCAAAGTTGGTAAGAGTTGTGTACCTTTAGTTGTCTTGGTGTTTGATTGAATGTTTACGAATACTTATTCAGTAGTATGTTATTTCACTTTTTTTGGTATCGTAAGCAATTGTTCCTGGGAGAGCAAAATGCTGTTTGTTGAGTCAGAGAAGTTTGCACGGGAAAAGTGTGGTTGGTTAAAGTTTTGACTAGCGTGGATTAGTTTGGCATCTCTCCAGTCCAGAGTGAATTTCTGACTGGTTCAGATTGATTTGGACACTTCTATTTATTGAGTTTTGGGTCGAAAAATTCAGCTAAAAACATTAGGCACGAAAAGATATTTTTGCTTAAACTTGCTACAGTTTTAGAGGTTTGAGCCAATGAAAAGTCTAGTTTGCTGAAACTAAGATGCTGATTGGTTAATAGGTGATTATTGGTGTAAAGTGCATTATCCCGGAGGGATGAAAGCTATGGACTATTCCATCAAACACATTTTGCAATGGAAAAATTGCTTATTGTTAACTGGGGAAAGGAATGGTTTGTTAATTTTAATACCTTCAAAACAAAACTGCTCTCTTTAAATTGCCTGAGAGTACCTTTTTTTTGCCTTCCATCAGTATGGCTGATGCTAACCTCCAGGAGAGTGACTTTGCACCTTCTCGAACTAACATTTTCCACAGACATGAAGTGGAAAGATTATGTTGAATCAGTTGCCAGGTCTGCTTACTTCCTTTATAAGTCTGCCATTCATCCACATATTGAATATTGCTGCGAGATCTGGTCTGGTGCTTCTATGTATTTAGAGATTCTTGATAGCCCAAAGAAGAATCTGCAATGTTATTGAACCTGACCTGGAATCTCAGCTTCAGTAACTGTCCCACCACCATAATGTAGCATCTTTGTGCCTTTTCTATAAATATTTTCATGGTAATTGTTCTGTTGAACTTTCTTCTATGGTATCTAGACTCTATTAATCTAATTGCAGTACTAGATTTGCAGCAGCACTCATCATCTTATTGTTGAAATGGCTAGATGTAACTGTAAGTTCTGTGTTAAACGTCTCTTGCATTTCTCTTCTGACTTTTTGCTTTTCAGCCAAATTTGAGCTTCCAAAATTTAAATGCAATGTCAGACGTTATCTTCTGCCTTCTTAAAAACTGTTTCTTTTATTGCTCTCTCTTTTAATGTTTTTTTCTCATTCTCTCTCCCTCAGTAACCCCATGTGTCTTAGTGGCTTTATTGTCTGCTTTGAGTGTAATGATTAAAAGAAAAAAATGCAGTTGTAGTTATTTATTTCAAAACTTGTATATAAATATAAACATTTATGTTATGCTTACATTACAACTTCTATTGTTTCATTTTTATTTTCCTAGAGAAGAAATATACTCAAATCTAACTATTCTGTAAACATGTCTTCAGTAAAAATAACAGAATATTACTGTATTTTGAACACTTGAGTAAAAAATATCTGAGCAGGCTTCAAATAATCTTTATTTCTGAATCACTAGCAATTTTCAGAGTTAATTAGAAAATAAACTATTTTCATCCTTGCTTTTTATAGCATTGTATTGACTTGTTCAACATATACAGCAAGATGATTCTGAAAGAATTAGTTCTACCAGGATTCATTATTAGTGGCCACAATCTTAACAACATAATATATGCAGATGACACAGTGCTGATAGCAGACACAAAAAGAAAACTACAAAAATTCCTACAGAAGTTTGTGAAGGAAAGCAAGAAGAAAGAATAAAACATTAACTGCAAGAAGACAGAATGCATGATTGATGCAAAAGGATGAGCCCAAAATGCAAATTACAAATCGGATACTAAAATTAAAAAAGTACAAAAATTTAAATATCTGGGAAGTATTTTAACTGAGGATGGAAAGTGTGACACTGAAATCTGAAGGAGTGCTGAGATAGTTGAAGATGCATTCCAGAAGCCAAGAAACAGAAAAACTTCATTAGAAACAAAGAAAAGAGTACTGAACTGTTACATAATATCTGTCCTATATGGTAGTGAATGCTGCACAATTTCCTCAAAGATGAAGAAGAGACTTGAAGCAACAAAAATATAGTTTTACAGAAGGATGCTGAAAATACCCTGGATTGAATATGTGAACAGCAACAATGTTTTAGAGAAAATGGAAACAAAAAGAAAACCTATATCAGGAAGCGACAGTTGAAATTTCTAGGGCACATAATGAGAAAAGAGGGCTTGGGAAATCTAATACTCACAGGACAGATTGAGGCTAGGAGGACAGGAAAACAACACATAACATACTTAGTGAGCTTGAGTAAATGGATGACAGAACAAGGTTTAGGAGAAATAACAAAGACAAAATTTATTAAGAGCTATGAAGGACAGGAAATTGTGGAGAGCCGTGATTATCTACATCCTGAGGGGACACGGCATATAAAAAAGAATTGACTGATGTGTTCTTTGACATTCTTTAGATGTATTTGCAGACTATATGATCTGTATGACTAACAAGAGTCTTTCAGTAATTATCCCTCTCTATAACTTATCTTTTCTCCATAACTATTTCAAGCTTTGGTAAAAGGGACCCCTAAATAATAATAATAATAATAATACCAACTTCTTACTTTAGGAATACAAAAGGAATGGGGTGATGTGGTATGGCGGGTATCAGTTGTAATGGTTAGGGGTGGTGGCACTAAGCAATGTAGTGCACCAGAACACATGCAATGGAAGTAATGATTGAGCAGAAAGGTCCCAATGTTTAATCTGTGGGGAAGAGATTGCAAGAAATTTGATTGAAATTTCATCACCCAGTTCATGCTTTTGAACTCTAGTCAGGAAAAGGAGAATTAGGCAGCTCCAGTCCAGATATGGCAGCGATACTCCATTTTTGGTATGATCTGGCTCTTGTAAAGAGATTATAGCAGATGGAGATACTTACTGGAGCAGTACAATAAACTGGACATTTTTCCAGCATCATTAGATTGGATATATGAGTTCCACTTGAGGTCTAGGGTGAGTGTGAGTGAGTGCCAATAGAGATTCAAGACAAGAAACCTCCTTGAGAGAACACCTATCCACCATTCCAGCATCTTTAGCAATAGATTGGATAAGTGAGTTCCACTTGAGGCCTGGGGAGAGCTTGAGTCCCAATATTGTTAACACCCATCCATCATGATAGGTGAAAGTTTGGGATTTGCTCAGTGGTGGTGGGATGTTTAGTTTTGGGTGTATTGAATTTTACAAGCCAGTACTTTCCTCATTAATCCACCTGGGCTAGGTCAGAGGATGGATGAGTTGCTAGGTTATGGTCTCTCAGATTTTTGGAGGTGCACCTGTAAACCGTTTTTCCATCTGCATAGGTACTCACTAATGATCGGAGTGTGCTCTTAGGCAAATCATTACTAGTTTAATGAATTCACTACAAGCAAGGCAATAAGGAAGCTACTAGGGGTGAAAGAAAAATGAAAAGACTTTAGAAGGAACTAGAAACTTAATCCTCAACAAGGAAGAAGACATCAGCTGTTAATCTAGCAGGGTGAAATCTATACTGGTTATTACTCGGGTGGTTGTTCCTGTTGATGTGCCCAACAACCTTCTTGTTGATTATAGATTTGAAGATTTTGCTGATGACACTGTGTTGATATTGTGACAAGCAAGAGTGCTTTCTTGCATTCTTCAGAACAGGGCACACAACACCTACCGTGGGCTTGGGAACTACCTCTCCTTCAGGGAGTGGTTGAACAGTTTTTCCAGAATTAAGAACCACCACTGGGAAATATGGCTGTAGATCAATATCTAGTGACAATAAAAATAACAAAGATGAGAATACTAGTCTGAATAACTAGAGAAATAATGATTCACATGATATTTAAACATGGTTATACCATCAAGAGAAATAGCCTCTTTGTTCACTTTTTCGTATCTTTTTTCAGAGCTTATATCTCTTAAACTGGGCTAATTTTGATACAAAACTACTTTTACCTTGTTCTCATTGGTGTCACTTGTTTTATTTTAATTTCTTTTGTTTTTGAATATTGTTAGCTGCTTTTGAAAGTAGATATTGGAACCATAACAATAAAACTATACCAAAACCATAAGTTAAATCCTGCATAATTTTTAGATGAACTCCTGCAAGATTCTTATTCAACATCTAATGAAATAGTTAGGTAACAAGGTGTATAATGGTGTTGATTTGGATGTTATCTGTAGTTTAATTTTCTCTGGTTTCAATTACTCATAGTCAAACCTAAAAATAAACAGTTCATAAGTTTTACTTAGTAATGACCCCAAAGAGCAGTGATAACAATTCAGATACACCAAAGAGAAGCTATAAAATGTTCTTTTTTTTTTTTTTCTTTTTTAAAAAGAAAAGCTAAATTCCTTGACTCAATAAGAAAGAAGAAAGACATATGCTGAGGTTGCTATGCTTTACAGTAAGAATGAATATATAATTATTATTACACTTTTGTTATAATAGAACATCCTCATTGTGATAAAAATAAGTTAGAAAAAAGATTTCTTTATTTACATTATTTAAACTATTGCCCTCATCTTTGTTGTTATCACAATATTTCAGGTGTTATGCCTTTTGGCCTTTACCACATACTTGTTGATTCAGGTAACCTTCAGGGAATTTCAAACTTATGGTTACTCAGATCAGCAAGTACCTGATAAAGGCATGAGAACACAATGGCTGAAACATTGTGATATAACAACAAAGATGATGACAGTAGTGCAAATGATAATTCCTCATACCAGAAATTTAGATAGAAAATATTACATTGTTACTCACTTTAAACAAAAAAAGATCTCTTTGGTCTGTATCTTAAAATAATGGCTTTCCATGTTTCCAGAATATCCTGGCAATAACACTTGATTTATAAAATAACTTTTAATTGCACTTCTACTTTTTTTATTGTATAAAGACAAATCAAATATATCTAAATGTCTGCAATCTCCCAGAAGGTGTCATTAACTTTTTGGAGAACTTATGCAAAACTGTATGTGGTACTGAAACATTCTTGGCGTGACCAAAATCCCTTAAAAAAAAAAAAACAAGCAAAAAAAATAAAAACACAATTAAGAGGTTTGGTCATTTGGTTAGATTTTGGAAAGTGGACCAGTTTGGGCAATATGGATATATAATACAAATAAGTATTCAGTATAAATATATACATATGTATGTATCTGAAATAAATATATACATATGTATGTATCTGAAAGTGATGCATGAAACAAGCAAGTTATACATTATCCATGTGGTAAATTTCAACATAATATCCTTGTTCTATATATGCAGAGATATGTCATTATACAGCAAGAAAAATAGCAGAGGAGGAGAGAAAGAGAAAGAGAGAAAAATAACATTGAAAGGGATAGTGTGTGAGAACATAAAGAAATAGAATATGGCAACTTTCCTGTAAACATCAGAAAAAAAAACTGAAAATAGATAAGAGAAAATAGTGGGTGAACAATATAAGGAAAAAAGTTATGACATCACTTTAATATTTGATTTTTTTTTTTTTTCAGTTGTATTCTTCCCATTTAACTGTATAGTGAGTTCCTGTATAGATATTTACAGTGTTCTATATACAGTTTTATATGGGATTATTATGTTATATTGATACAAAAATATAGACAGTAACCATAAATACACTCTTTAACTGTCAGTAACAAGGATGTATAATGGTCTCTAGCTTGAAGTGAAAAGCAAAAGATTTATCAAAAGATCATGCCTAGAAGCCGGCTATTTTTCTATTCTTAGCTCTCTGTATAATTTACCATATTTTGCTGAGTTTATTTTTCATTTATATATACAGCCATATATGGATTCAGTCAAAACCAAGCCAATTTTTAACAAGGTCAGATTGTTGAGCACCCACGAAGAAATGCTTACTAGCTTGTTATCCATCGCTCAATGAGATGTGCTTTTTTATATACCAATCTCCTGAATAAAAATCTTAATAGTTTACTGAATTTTCCTAACAGCAGATTTTAAATTCAAGAGTATCATTTCAGTCAGCAAAATGTTGGATGAAGTATGTGCTGTATCATTTTATTTTGTGTTGACAAATTTGAATGTTTCCTATATAATTTAAATAGCATGATTTATGATCTGAAAATTATTATAATCAGTAGTTCATGGTTATTTTACAATAACTTTTGCAACTTCAACTTTTGATAATGTTGAAATGTTGCAATATTTCTTAGATGTGAAATATTTTTCTTTCTCTCAAATTTTCTAAAACAAAAAACATACATGAAACCCTGAGATAATATTAAAAATTTGTCGCTTTTTTTTCCAGATAATCAACAAATCTTAATTAAACTATATATTCATTCAGAAAAACTTTTATTAAATTAATTACAACCACTTTCAAAATTTTTATTAAGTTGAGATAAAAATATTAATTAAAAATTAAGATGTGCAAAAGTAAGTGAACCTTTATATTTAATATTTGGTGACTCCACCTTTTGAAGTCACAACGTTGACCAGTCTTTTTCTATAATTTTTAAGAATTTTCTGGCAGTAATAAGCATCAATTTTTTTTACCATTCTTCTTGGTAAAACTTCCACAATTGCTCGATATTACCTGGGTTTCTTGCTTGTACTGCCTTTAACTTGAACCACAGATTCTCAACTGGGTTTAGATTGGACCATTCCAAAACTTGAAATTTCTTTTTTCAAGCACAATCTTTTGTGGATTTGCAAAGACACTTTCAATCAAAATTTTGCTTATCTTGCAGAGTCCATTATGCCATCAATGCATACCATTTTGCATGTTCCAGCTGCTGCCACCATGTTTAACTGTTGGCACCAAATCTCTTTCAAAAGACATACGGTTCCTCTATTGTTCCTCTAAAAAAAGCTTTAGTTTGTTCTTATCCAAGCATAAAACTTTTTGCCAGAGCATTTCTAGCTTATTAATACGAGCTTTGGCATAGTTGATCTGAGCTTATTTGTGCTTTTTCATAAGTAGTGGCCTTTTTTCTAGGCATTCTGCCATAAAGACCTGTGTTGTTCAAATTTTGACCCACTGTAGACATATGCACATTGATTCGAACATTGTCCAGAGAGTCTTGGAGAACCGTAGAGGTCACAGCCAGATTTGTCTGGGCTTGCTGAAGCAAATGTTTACTTGCTCTTGCAGTAATTTTTTGCAGACAGACATTCTTGATTGTGATACTCTCATAACAAAGGCATTCCATTTATAAATAATTTGTCGTATAGTGAAGATGCGTACTCATATCATTTTGATAGCTTCTGTAACCTTCTCCATCATTATAGTTTGAAGTATGCAATTTTTTTAAAGCTTCAAGAAGTTCTTTTGATCTTGACATATTTTTTAAAATTTAGTCTCTAACTGCATCCTTTTACATACACAATGAGTTTTATATTGGTTGACTGCAGTGTAGACAACTTATGATAAAAAAGGAACACATTTTGATTTTTAAATGTGCACAAAAAATTATTTGCACAGGCAACTATGTAAAACAAATACTGTAAAAATGTAAGGGTTCACTTTGCAGATCCTAATTTTTAATTAATATTTTTATTCCAGTGTGATAAAAAAAGTTTTGAAAGTGGTGTTAATTTGTTTAAGAAAGGTTTTCCTTAATGAATATATACTTTGTTGATTATCTGGGGGAGAAAAAGATAATTTTTTAAAATATTATCTCAAAGGTTCACTTATTTTGTGCAGCACTAAATATGTAGATATATAAAACCAAAGAAAAGTCATATATCAATGGTACATTGATATATGGCTTTTCTTTGGTTTTATATATCTACATATAAATTACTTTGTAGATATTTGGAATTAATAAATGTTAAAGATTCCATAATCGTCACATGGATGTCACTCTGAGTTTGAAATTATTTGTAGCATTGGTTGAAATTCATAAGTAGTAATCCAGACACATACCAACAGATGATCAACTTTAGAAACACCTTTCAAAATTACACAAACATAACATTAGCTTCCTTAAGCAAGGGCAAAAAAGTTTAAACTAGTCAAAAAATTTGCTATAGTCTATCATGCATAATAGGTATATCTGAAAATATTCAGAGGATCTGCAGCTCATGCAGCATTAGGACAGTATTCAAAACCGTTTTGAGATATATCTTCTGAACCAAGTCTGCTTTGGAAGAAAACATAACCATGTACTGCATTTATTCCATCCTATGCAGTTGTGGTAAGGAATACAATGGCAAGAGCAGCCACTTCTAAATATAAGGCTGAGGAACATCAAAAAGCTGTACTTTGAGAAAAAACATTGAAATCAGATATATTTGATCATGTATGGAAGAAAAATGTAGTCAACCCTTGTGGAATTAACAAAATAATAAAGAACAACACTGGATGATGATTGAATCGGTACACATTAGGCTTTGACAATCTCCTCAGTAGATCTAGCATGAAGATGAATACATTGACTAACTTCTGATTAAGAAGAAAGGATGCTCATAAATTCCACCACCTGAGTACAGATATTAAGTTTAAAACTCCAGAATTGTCTCAATGGAATGTCTAAGAGACACATGGCCTCGTGGATTAAAATATTGGTTGAAACATATCTGGTTTCTTGGCAGTCATGAGCTCGGTGCTTAGATTTTGGTAATTCAGATGTCATATACTCTGTTTCAGTAAAATAAATAAACAAGTGACACAAAAAAGCAAATAGGCAATAAAAAAAAAACTCATGAGTAAGCATGGAAAGCAAAGTGAAAACAATCTACCTCCATGAATTGATGAACGGGTTTGATTGTAAATTCTGCTAATGTTAGTTTGACAGACTCCTGAAGGAAGCTGGAGAGTACAGCCAAAATGTTTTGAGTATAACAATCAAGCTGAATATACTTGTTTGAATGGATAGGCATATAATAACAATAATTTCTCATCTAAAAAAAATCACTTTCATTTTCAAGGTTTATTTTTTAATTTTGTCTTGAGTTCCATTGGCTGATAATTGTGCTGAGATTCATTTTACAGCATTTGTATGGTGTCTAGTCACCCTTGGAGCATAATTTTAACTTTGAGTAGGTGTGTGGAACAGCATTTCTACAGTGTCTTGTCATCATTGAAGCATACATTTAAATTTGAGTAGGGGATGGATGAAACAAGACGAGAGGTAAGGTACTGTGGTAATTAAAGAGAAAAGAAAATTATGATAAAAACACCTGATGTTTTTTTTTCTCTTTAAATCTTGGGAAAAAATTATACATTTAAGAGGTAGATTTTCAAAATTTTAAAAATAATTTGTTGATCAAAATGGAAAAACTGTATCCTCAATAGTGCATTTTTAAAATAATAAAATAAATATAATTTGTATTTTTATCAATCCAAGTGTTCTACAGAGTATAACTTTTTATTTTTTTATATTTTAGAATCAATATTTAGCAAACATTTAATGATACTCATCAAACTGAAATTATTCAGTGAAATACAACAAAAAACAAGATAGTGGTTATGAGGTTATTTAAATTTTCATTGATCTCTTTGAATGCAAATCAATATATGTCTGCTTAATCTATAACTTATAAGGGACAAGAGATGAAAACAATCTCCATTAAAACTCTTGCCTTGCCCAATTTCAAGTTATCCTTTGACAATACAGGCTGCGATGCGTAAATTATCGCCATTTTATATTTTTAATTTTGTGCATGCACAATGTTTGTTTTTGTTTTTTTGTCAACTGCACAGTAGTCAGTTCAGTACCATCTGTGAGAAAAGAGCACCAAGACACAATTCATTCTGACAGAAATTTGGAAAAGACATGCTGTACTGTTTGGCATCCATGCCAGAAGCTCCAATACAAACATTTCAGTGTGTTTGGGTGTGAATGAGGGCAGTGCAGTAGATTTGGAAAGAGTTGGATGAGTCTAATGGTGATTACAAAGGTATAGAAGCTCAAAAAACTCACTCTGATAAGAAAAGAACTCCTAAATTTGTTGGTGAGGGCCTCAGACTCAACATGGAGGCCTACATAAAGTCATCTGGAGGCCGTGGTTGAAGCCAATGGTGATTTTATTGAATAAATTTACTCTTTAGTATTTAATGATATTTTTGTGTAATTTTGGTAAATATATCTGTTAAAATGAAATATCAGTGTTATTTTCATTTTTGCGTAATTTAGATAATTCATCGCACCTTGTATATTGCACCTTTTGTATTTCTGGATAGTGTAACTATTAATATGCAAGTAATGAGAAGACTTGGTGCAAAGGAGAAAAATGGACATATTAGGTATAATTACTGTAACCAAAATAAAGTTAAAAGTATTTGAAAAGTTGTGCATATTACAATATTATTACATATACACACCATCCTCTCTATGGTGGTTTTACTTTTTTATGTCTTTATTCCTAAAACTGGCTTATCTTTGTAAATGAGAATTCATTGGAAAATCTCAATGTTTTCATTTATAAATATTTATTCATTGATCAGTTTTGAGCATCTTCAAAGTAATAGTTTCCATTTAAACAAAACTAATTTCTGTAGTTTGATTTTTCTTCTGCTATACTAGTCAAAATACAAAAAATGTACTTTTATAGATTCTTTTAACTAATGTTAAACTTTTGTAGATAAGAGAGAAAAAAGCTTTTAGTGCTCATTCCCTGTTCCCTTTGCCAGAAAAATGATAAAATTTTATGACTCTGTAATCTTCTTCAGCCATTTTGGATTTTATAAGGTAACTTGATTAAAATGTGCTTGCTTGCAGATTGGATGCAATGGGGAGGGCAGGTTTTAACTTTCAGTTTTACTACTTGTTCTTTACTCAAAAGATGACCTAAGCATTATATCCTCCTTAAACGGATGCTATTAAAATATCTGATATTGACTTCCTGAATTTAATTGAAAATAATCTTCAATTAAATTCCAGAGCTTTACAAGGGTAGTAAAGTAGATATCTTATTTGCTGTGGAGTAGATGTAATGGGAAAAGTTAAATTTCAGGAACCATTTTCATAAATGACCACTATGTAAATGGTTTTATCTCCAAAAATATATATTGTGTGTGTGTATTAATTACCTTTTATTCATTTTACTATTTCTTTTGGTACTGTAGAGTAGAATTAGATGCATGGTTTTTATAAATAGGCTTACAATATGTTCCAGTTTGAGGCACCTGTCTGGTGTCCTGCTAAAAATATAAACAATTGTCAGCCATGAAAGCTTAAGGGGCATTGGGGATTAAAAGCACTTTATTATACAAGAAAACTAAATCTATAATAAAAATTGAAAACTGTATCAATTTGAAGCTTGGAAATTAAAGTAAGCATATATTTTATAAAATATTTAATGGTATTAATTGAAGACAACCTTTTTATTTTTTTAAGGTCACTACAAGGATTTGACTGGCTTAGCAATTATTAAAAAAAATTAAATATCAATATTTATAACAATGATAATTAATTGGTAATCTTCTTGCCAAAATAATGATGTTGATGTACTACAAAGCATCAATTTTTCTTTTTTAGATTTTGAATGATTCTAGAAAACTATTTTAGGTGATTAACATGCAAGTAAAAAAAATATAAATATTTGTTGGGCCAAGCCAATGTTTTGTATAAGGCTAAATTCTTGAAGCATATAGTGAAGTGAGAATCTTTTTCTCTTCCTATCTTGCTCTTAAGTTTATAAACATATGACAAAAGGAGAACCAATTACTAAATATCAACATCTTTTATAAATTTTAATATAAATCCATGAGAGGTAGAATAAGCTTTTATTTATTTGCTTTTTAATTGTTGATGTTTTAACTTTTTTCTTTAAAAAATACTACTATATACAATGTTGGAAATGTTGACATTTTTTGTACTAATTTTATTTAAACTTTAGAGAGCAAATGTTTTGCTGAAACATTCTCCTGGGGATGGTGACAAAGGAAAAGAAATGAACAAAATTCAAAGATTGCTGGATGTATTTTATACCCAAGGAAAGCCAGAATGTATCAGCTGAAATATTTTGTTAAAAATGAGTGTTCACATCCAAATAAGATAGAAAATAATGTCTACATGTGGTTTCTTAAGAAATGGCATCTGCTGCAACATTGTCATTGGAGGTTTGAAATTACAAATGTGCTTAATTGATCATTGAAATTGGCTGTCAGCTACTTTCTAAATGATAAGTAAATTGTGATAAAGACAAGCAGAAAAAAGAAAACAAGTTTAGTAAACCTCTCATTACTCAGAATTCCTGTTAACATTTCAACACCTTTTTCCTCTTACAAATCATGCATTACTTATATTAAAGTCTGTATTATACTTATTGGCCTGACTAAGAAAGGACTCATGAAAAAAAATACATTTTTGGTTAGATTTGGGAACTGGATTGGATTAAGAACTTTTCAGCACTTCCTCATACATTAATATAGGCAGAAGTGAAGTAACTTATAGCCAGGTAACTTTAGTGAGATCATGTAGTGAAATAGCTTCATTTCAAATTATTCAGTAGAAAACTTTATACAATTTATACAGTTTTTTTTTAAAAATTAGTGTAAATGTTTATGTGTGATATATAATCAAGTGCTTATTTATATGCTGCTAACAGTTAGCTGTTGATAAATCTGATATAGAGTATTGCAAAATTTAACATGGCCTTAATTTTTGTCTCTAAAATACTTGCCAAGCAAATATATACAAGATAAAAAGGCAAAATTAGTTTCAAAAGGTAAAGAGAAAAAAACAAAGATAATTGACAAATAAGGTTCTTTTTATTTTTTTATTTTTTTTAACTTATAATTTATTTAAATCATGACTTATTTTTTACAAAGGCACTACTGGACACTTTCAATAAATTCATGAATAACAAATTTACTTTTATTTATGAAAATGAATTTGAGCAACATCTCATTTTTATTTTATTTTATTTTTTCTCAGTTAACTAATGTGATCATTAACTGAGCATTTTCTTAAAATATTGATCCAAAAATGAATACCAGAATAGAAAATTACAACATTGTTTTTGTTGTCTCAATAAATTATAACATGGAAGTTTCAAATCCTTACAAGTGAAAGTGTGATGCATTAAAAATTGCTAGAGTTAACTAGAATCATATGAGAGGAAAAGAGAAGATAAATTAAGATTATGAAAAAAAAACTAGACCTGGATGTGTGTTACTTTTGTTAATTAAGACCTATTTATCACAAATAGGTAATGGAGCTGCATTTCTCTACTCCCATTTCTTGACTGCTTTCCTCTACCACACCACCAAATCTTTGATTGCCTGAAGAAAATTTCCTTAACATTCTTGAAGATTTCAAGATGTAGAGAAATTTTTATATCCAAAGGTGAAGACCTGATATAATCATTAACAACAAAGATTGTAGAACGTTTTGGAAGTATCTACAAGCATTTTTCATACCATAAATACCGAGATAGATGCAAGTGAAGAATACAGATATTATTATACCCAGTGGAATAAGCCCATAGCAAAAATGGATGAGTCTCATCATTGTCTGACATCATGTTGTTTTGGGTTTTTTTTATCCACCAGTTCTGTTTTGGTAAAAATATATTTTTATTTTTGTGTGATGCAACAGATCTTATATGTATGCTAAAATGACTAATATTATGGCTAATGGACTTTCACTAAACATTTTGCGGGCTCTATAAGTGTGTGAAAATATAAAGCTTTACCAAATACTTGCTTGTCTGTAGAGGGGCTTAATCTTTATCTAGGCCTTTAATACTGACATGACTAATCAAAGGACTGACCATTTAAATTCCAATCTGATGGAAAACATTTTGCATTGAATATTATAATTCAACCCAAAAATATGGCCATAAAGCAGGAGTGCAAAAGTAAGTCAGTCTTTACTTTCCCAAAAAACAGTAAAGCAGATGTACAGCTTAGAGCCAACCAGTTAGATAGCTGTGTTGGAATGAAGTGTTCAGCTAGAAGCTCTTAAACTGTTATCATTTGATAACTTGACTAAGAATAGGATATAATGTGGTTTAATTTGGCATTTTTAAACTAGTATTATTTCAGTGGGATTTAGGATTGTAAACTTAATTCATGGGAAAGTTAGAATAAATCTATTTGTTTTGCTAGTTAAAGATTGAAAAAAATGTACCGATTATGGTTGTATGAAAAATAACCTTCAATGTTTAACACTTTTTTTATTGCACAGTTATTAAAAGCTACAGAATTATTTCACATTTTTGTTATAGAGCATAACAGAATATATAAAAACTTATGTATATATTCAAACTTATATTCAACAGTGGCCATTCATTCTGAATACAACACAAGGCCTTTCTTATATAATCTATAGTATAAAAGACAATGTAACTTTATATATATTTTATTTGCACAACTTGATCCCCCCACTTTCTTAGTAATGAGATTTTTTTTCCCATTATTAACAGGAGGCGTTATTCAACTCCCATAAGCAAATATCTTGTGTTAACATAACAATGGAATTGCTCTTTAGCAAGCAGGGGCAATCAGGTTGCTAATAAATTGTTTTTATTTTGTTTGTTTCATGTTAGCTATTTTTATAGATATATTTTCTTTTAATTATTTAATAATAATTCTTTCTTACATGTAAAACTAACATTAATTTATTAATTGCAAAAATGCTTAAATAAGACCATCTTTTTTTCCTTTTTTTTTTAATGTTATGGGGATAAACTGGTTTATTATGCCTTAAGGCAAATGTAATATAGATATTAACTACACTTTCAAGTCATTAAAAATTAGTATTTGGAACCCTTACCTCAATACAATAAAAAAAAAAATTAAATAACCCCTCCTCTTGTGCGATAAATATGTTTGCTTTGCATAATTTTAGGTTACATTGTGTTAAATCTTTTACATGTCAGTCTGCAAAACTGGGATTCAGTTATATCTTATGGCATTCTTTTAAATAAATTTGTATATAATTTGATTCAGAAAATATTAATTTGTATTTCATTATTGTTGTTACTTGGATCTTTTTTGTTTTTTAACCTTTCTGATTCTTCTTGCAAACACAATACAAATTTGATTTATTTTATTAATTCTGTAAATTTATTCTAATTCATTGAGTTCTGTTAGTAAGGGTTTTATTTTATACAGGATTTATAAAAAATAGGTTTTAGTTTACAAAATCCTATTGTGACACAGATGCAAAAATTATGCACACAAAAATAAAAATTCTTCTATACATACCAAAATGAATGCCTATAAATAACAATCTATATAAAAATGCTTTTCTTTTTATTGATAAAGATATATCATTAGTGAATTTGATACAAATTCTCATTCACAATATAATTAATTTTTCTTAATATTTATATCAGAACATTAATTTTTTTCATTTTGTAAAATTGTTTAAAACAAGTGATTAAATTTCAAATTTGAAATGTAAAGAAATTTAAACTTTTTATATACTTAAAGTAACTATTCCTTGTTTTATTTCTTTTTGCACCCCCAATCTCTCGGTAAATTGAATGTAATTAATTTTTTACAATAGATTTTAAATTTCAATTTTTATAAAGTCATTGTGCCATCTAAACAAATGTATTATCAGGACTTTGAATACATGATCAAAAACAATGAGCAACTAGTTTGGCCATACATCAGTCAGTTAAGTGCCATATGTGATACACACTTAGGCAGTCATGTGTTTTGATCCATGACTGACTGGGCAGAAGATTTTCCTGCAGTAAGCTACCATTTCATTCTTCAGTAAACTGGTTGCCACCCAAGATTGTAGGACCCAGTCTGTCCTGCTATTGAATCCATATCTGTGGGGAGATGTGATGGATTCATGTATTTCCAAAGGTTATTTGCATGCAAGTGAATATAATGAACCTAACTGGAATTCAGACGCGGCTCTAAGATTTCTCATTCTGAACTGTTATCCATTACACCAACTTGCACATCTGGCCATGCATACAAGTGCATGAAACGTTTATTTGGCTTATCCTTTATTTCATTTATTTTACTGTAATAAATAATTTCAAGATACCATTGAATGTTATTAATTAAAAAAAGAAAAATTGTTCAGGTAATTGAAGTTATTTTTGATGCAATAATAAATCTGATAGTCTATCCAATAAAGCAGAGATTTTTCTTTCTGAAATTTTAAGGATTTTATAGCATCTCCAGAATATTGTCTCTTGTCTGTCAATCAATCTGGAATTTCTGGATTTGGAAATCTTTGAACCAATTTGCAATGAATCATTCTAACTTTCCATTGCCCTAAAATCTTCATCCAACAATTTAGATCCCCCCCACGCCAAACCCATAATCCAGGCATGTGTCCTTGCCATTCACCAAATACCATTCCAATGAGGTGATTACTTCTGCTAACGTAACCTCACATCCCATATTTTTTACTCCTCCCTTATTTTGCTCACACTTCATTCTTTCTCACTCTATCAGTTTGCTTTCTCTTGCAATTTCTTTAATTTGTTTATAATTATTGTTTCATCAAAATGTCTATTTCATATTTTCAATCAGTATCATCTCTCTCTCTCTCATCTTGTTACTTTCCCATCTCTATCTGTTCATTCTGTGTTGCTATCTTTCGCTCTCTATTCCTTCTCTCTTCCTCTCTCCACTATCTGTATTGGTTCATTTCTGTCTTGCTCCTTCATTTGTCACTCTGTCCCTGTTCAGTTTGTCTGGCTCCCTCTTCTCTCTCTCTGTGTCTGTCTGTTGTTTCTCTCTTGCACAGTCCTATCTCTCTTTACCCAACCTCTTCTATCTTACCTGGATGTGTGGGTGATGTAATAAATAGACAGTGGGAATGAGAAATCTGAAACCCAGTGTAAAAACCCACAAATCCACTACACCCTAACTATGGGTTAAATAGTATCTGGAAAAATCAGTTATGCTCAAAAAATTAGTTAAATATTTACTCACAAAAACAAAGAATTATTACAGTCATGTTTCAGGTTTAAATAACCCAAAAAGGTTGATAAACTGTAAAAAATATATTAATCTGTCTTTTGACAATTCCCTCCCACTCTCTCTCTCTCTCTCGCTGACTCCTTGCCCTCCCTATCTCTCCCTCTCTCTCTCTCGCTGACTCCTTGCCCTCCCTATCTCTCCCTCTCTCTCTGTCTCGCTGACTCCTTGCCCTCCCTATCTCTCCCTCTCTCTCTGTCTCGCTGACTCCTTGCCCTCCCTATCTCTCCCTCTCTCTCTGTCTCGCTGACTCCTTGCCCTCCCTATCTCTCCCTCTCTCTCTGTCTCGCTGACTCCTTGCCCTCCCTATCTCTCCCTCTCTCTCTGTCTCGCTGACTCCTTGCCCTCCCTATCTCTCCCTCTCTCTCTGTCTCGCTGACTCCTTGCCCTCCCTATCTCTCCCTCTCTCTCTGTCTCGCTGACTCCTTGCCCTCCCTATCTCTCCCTCTCTCTCTGTCTCGCTGACTCCTTGCCCTCCCTATCTCTCCCTCTCTCTCTGTCTCGCTGACTCCTTGCCCTCCCTATCTCTCACTCTCTCTCTGTCTCGCTGACTCCTTGCCCTCCCTATCTCTCCCTCTCTCTCTGTCTCGCTGACTCCTTGCCCTCCCTATCTCTCCCTCTCTCTCTCTGTCTCGCTGACTCCTTGCCCTCCCTATCTCTCCCTCTCTCTCTCTGTCTCGCTGACTCCTTGCCCTCCCTATCTCTCCCTCTCTCTCTCTGTCTCGCTGACTCCTTGCCCTCCCTATCTCTCCCTCTCTCTCTCTGTCTCGCTGACTCCTTGCCCTCCCTATCTCTCCCTCTCTCTCTCTGTCTCGCTGACTCCTTGCCCTCCCTATCTCTCCCTCTCTCTCTCTGTCTCGCTGACTCCTTGCCCTCCCTATCTCTCCCTCTCTCTCTCTGTCTCGCTGACTCCTTGCCCTCCCTATCTCTCCCTCTCTCTCTCTGTCTCGCTGACTCCTTGCCCTCCCTATCTCTCCCTCTCTCTCTCTGTCTCGCTGACTCCTTGCCCTCCCTATCTCTCCCTCTCTCACTCTGTCTCGCTGACTCCTTGCCGTCCCTATCTCTCCCTCTCTCTCTCTGTCTCGCTGACTCCTTGCCCTCCCTATCTCTCCCTCTCTCTCTCTGTCTCGCTGTCTCCTTGCCCTCCCTATCTCTCCCTCTCTCTCTCTGTCTCGCTGACTCCTTGCCCTCCCTATCTCTCCCTCTCTCTCTCTGTCTCGCTGACTCCTTGCCCTCCCTATCTCTCCCTCTCTCTCTCTGTCTCGCTGTCTCCTTGCCCTCCCTATCTCTCCCTCTCTCTCTCTGTCTCGCTGACTCCTTGCCCTCCCTATCTCTCCCTCTCTCTCTCTGTCTCGCTGACTCCTTGCCCTCCCTATCTCTCCCTCTCTCTCTCTCTCTCGCTGACTCCTTGCCCTCCCTATCTCTCCCTCTCTCTCGCTGACTCCTTGCCCTCCCTATCTCTCCCTCTCTCTCGCTGACTCCTTGCCCTCCCTATCTCTCCCTCTCTCTCGCTGACTCCTTGCCCTCCCTATCTCTCCCTCTCTCTCGCTGACTCCTTGCCCTCCCTATCTCTCCCTCTCTCTCGCTGACTCCTTGCCCTCCCTATCTCTCCCTCTCTCTCGCTGACTCCTTGCCCTCCCTATCTCTCCCTCTCTCTCGCTGACTCCTTGCCCTCCCTATCTCTCCCTCTCTCTCGCTGACTCCTTGCCCTCCCTATCTCTCCCTCTCTCTCGCTGACTCCTTGCCCTCCCTATCTCTCCCTCTCTCTCGCTGACTCCTTGCCCTCCCTATCTCTCCCTCTCTCTCGCTGACTCCTTGCCCTCCCTATCTCTCCCTCTCTCTCGCTGACTCCTTGCCCTCCCTATCTCTCCCTCTCTCTCGCTGACTCCTTGCCCTCCCTATCTCTCCCTCTCTCTCGCTGACTCCTTGCCCTCCCTATCTCTCCCTCTCTCTCGCTGACTCCTTGCCCTCCCTATCTCTCCCTCTCTCTCGCTGACTCCTTGCCCTCCCTATCTCTCCCTCTCTCTCGCTGACTCCTTGCCCTCCCTATCTCTCCCTCTCTCTCGCTGACTCCTTGCCCTCCCTATCTCTCCCTCTCTCTCGCTGACTCCTTGCCCTCCCTATCTCTCCCTCTCTCTCGCTGACTCCTTGCCCTCCCTATCTCTCCCTCTCTCTCGCTGACTCCTTGCCCTCCCTATCTCTCCCTCTCTCTCGCTGACTCCTTGCCCTCCCTATCTCTCCCTCTCTCTCGCTGACTCCTTGCCCTCCCTATCTCTCCCTCTCTCTCGCTGACTCCTTGCCCTCCCTATCTCTCCCTCTCTCTCGCTGACTCCTTGCCCTCCCTATCTCTCCCTCTCTCTCGCTGACTCCTTGCCCTCCCTATCTCTCCCTCTCTCTCGCTGACTCCTTGCCCTCCCTATCTCTCCCTCTCTCTCGCTGACTCCTTGCCCTCCCTATCTCTCCCTCTCTCTCGCTGACTCCTTGCCCTCCCTATCTCTCCCTCTCTCTCGCTGACTCCTTGCCCTCCCTATCTCTCCCTCTCTCTCGCTGACTCCTTGCCCTCCCTATCTCTCCCTCTCTCTCGCTGACTCCTTGCCCTCCCTATCTCTCCCTCTCTCTCGCTGACTCCTTGCCCTCCCTATCTCTCCCTCTCTCTCGCTGACTCCTTGCCCTCCCTATCTCTCCCTCTCTCTCGCTGACTCCTTGCCCTCCCTATCTCTCCCTCTCTCTCGCTGACTCCTTGCCCTCCCTATCTCTCCCTCTCTCTCGCTGACTCCTTGCCCTCCCTATCTCTCCCTCTCTCTCGCTGACTCCTTGCCCTCCCTATCTCTCCCTCTCTCTCGCTGACTCCTTGCCCTCCCTATCTCTCCCTCTCTCTCGCTGACTCCTTGCCCTCCCTATCTCTCCCTCTCTCTCGCTGACTCCTTGCCCTCCCTATCTCTCCCTCTCTCTCGCTGACTCCTTGCCCTCCCTATCTCTCCCTCTCTCTCGCTGACTCCTTGCCCTCCCTATCTCTCCCTCTCTCTCGCTGACTCCTTGCCCTCCCTATCTCTCCCTCTCTCTCGCTGACTCCTTGCCCTCCCTATCTCTCCCTCTCTCTCGCTGACTCCTTGCCCTCCCTATCTCTCCCTCTCTCTCGCTGACTCCTTGCCCTCCCTATCTCTCCCTCTCTCTCGCTGACTCCTTGCCCTCCCTATCTCTCCCTCTCTCTCGCTGACTCCTTGCCCTCCCTATCTCTCCCTCTCTCTCGCTGACTCCTTGCCCTCCCTATCTCTCCCTCTCTCTCGCTGACTCCTTGCCCTCCCTATCTCTCCCTCTCTCTCGCTGACTCCTTGCCCTCCCTATCTCTCCCTCTCTCTCGCTGACTCCTTGCCCTCCCTATCTCTCCCTCTCTCTCGCTGACTCCTTGCCCTCCCTATCTCTCCCTCTCTCTCGCTGACTCCTTGCCCTCCCTATCTCTCCCTCTCTCTCGCTGACTCCTTGCCCTCCCTATCTCTCCCTCTCTCTCGCTGACTCCTTGCCCTCCCTATCTCTCCCTCTCTCTCGCTGACTCCTTGCCCTCCCTATCTCTCCCTCTCTCTCGCTGACTCCTTGCCCTCCCTATCTCTCCCTCTCTCTCGCTGACTCCTTGCCCTCCCTATCTCTCCCTCTCTCTCGCTGACTCCTTGCCCTCCCTATCTCTCCCTCTCTCTCGCTGACTCCTTGCCCTCCCTATCTCTCCCTCTCTCTCGCTGACTCCTTGCCCTCCCTATCTCTCCCTCTCTCTCGCTGACTCCTTGCCCTCCCTATCTCTCCCTCTCTCTCGCTGACTCCTTGCCCTCCCTATCTCTCCCTCTCTCTCGCTGACTCCTTGCCCTCCCTATCTCTCCCTCTCTCTCGCTGACTCCTTGCCCTCCCTATCTCTCCCTCTCTCTCGCTGACTCCTTGCCCTCCCTATCTCTCCCTCTCTCTCGCTGACTCCTTGCCCTCCCTATCTCTCCCTCTCTCTCGCTGACTCCTTGCCCTCCCTATCTCTCCCTCTCTCTCGCTGACTCCTTGCCCTCCCTATCTCTCCCTCTCTCTCGCTGACTCCTTGCCCTCCCTATCTCTCCCTCTCTCTCGCTGACTCCTTGCCCTCCCTATCTCTCCCTCTCTCTCGCTGACTCCTTGCCCTCCCTATCTCTCCCTCTCTCTCGCTGACTCCTTGCCCTCCCTATCTCTCCCTCTCTCTCGCTGACTCCTTGCCCTCCCTATCTCTCCCTCTCTCTCGCTGACTCCTTGCCCTCCCTATCTCTCCCTCTCTCTCGCTGACTCCTTGCCCTCCCTATCTCTCCCTCTCTCTCGCTGACTCCTTGCCCTCCCTATCTCTCCCTCTCTCTCGCTGACTCCTTGCCCTCCCTATCTCTCCCTCTCTCTCGCTGACTCCTTGCCCTCCCTATCTCTCCCTCTCTCTCGCTGACTCCTTGCCCTCCCTATCTCTCCCTCTCCCACTTTCCATCTCTTGTTCATCCTTTATTTTTCTTTTAGTTGTCTCCAATTCTCCTTATTCCTTCTTATCAACATCTTTTTCTCTCTCTGTAGCCTATACATCTCTGTCTCTCTTTTGTAAGGTTATTTCATTTTCATTACTTTTCTTGATGTCACCTATTCATCTGTCATTGTTGGGCAACTTGAAATCGAGTCTTTTAATGTTTGTTCAGTTCTGTTTCTAACTGAATTTATTTGTGTTTGTGAAAAAATATGTGAAGTCATTTTATTGGATTATATCTTTAAAAGGCATTTTGTTTTTTGTGAATTTTTTTTCATTCAAACTTATATATTGTTTAAATACTTGAAAATACTCAATTCTCTGTATTTTGTAGAAAGTTAAGTGATATCTTAAATTCCTTGTAGTTAGTGTTTTAAAGACAAGGAAGAATTTTTGTTTTTTGTGTTTTTTTTTTTTTTTAAATTAAACTTTTCTCTAAAACTGCTATCTCACTTTTTTTAAGAATGTTAACTTAGAAATCAGAAATGGAGAATTGTGTAAAGGTAAAAAAAGGAACTAAATTTGAAATGCCATCATTTGACTCTAAGATTTGGTAAGGATTTAAGACTGAAATGTAACTTTAATCTAATTTTGTTCTCTATTACATTTGTATATTTACAATAACTTATGAAACCATTGCTTGACTGAAAACAAAAATAGATTTGTTTCATAATGTGCCCATTATATTTGCATGAATGTGTCAGGAAATTCATTTTGATTTTGTAATGATTAATGTTATGCTTGGGTCAAAGAACATATACCAAATTCAATGATAAGTCTTCAAAACTATGACAGACAAATTAGTAATAATATGCCAAATGTAATGATGAAAGGTTTTGTTTATTGATATTTTATAAATTAAAATTTTTATAGTAACCCCAATTAATGACTTTTCAAAATATTGGCCATTCTGTGGGTTCATCACTGTAAAAGGGTTCTTGTTAATCAAACTCCTGAGAAAATTTTTTTCTTTTTTTTCCTCTCTCTCACCTTTTGCTATAGGTTTATCGGTGCAAAGACCTTCAAGCCTGGTCAAATCTCCTGATGACATCACAGGTAAACTGTTTGTGTGCAGAATAACAGCAGCTATTTTTTTTAATTTTCTTTTTTTTTTATCTATCTATCTATACATTTTTTTTCTTTAGATAAAAAATTACTACAACAAAAACAAATGCTTCCTCAGTGATGTCAGTCTAGTTTGTCAGTGTCATTGATAGCTTTCACTCTACAACAGGAACCTCTGCTTTTGCTGTGTCTTGTGTGATTTTTTTTGATTTTTTTTGTGGCTTAAAATCTTTGAATTACAACCTATTGGGCAGGTTAATTGCTTAGCCTATTTGTATTTTTGTCTGTTTTTAATGTATTGTTTGTTTGTATTGTTTGCTGCTTTTTAATGTTTCTATTTTTTTTTTAAAATGGTCAAGTTACACTGTTGGGGTTATTTGAAGAATTATTCAGTCTTGTTTGCTCAATACTCAAATGTGTTGTATTTGAGATTATCGGTTAGAATCATTTTATTCATGTTTTCTGCTAGCATGTGGGAAGTGAAAAAGACAACCAAATTGCATCAACAAAGTGAAGCATTTACTAGATTTCCTTTCAAATATTAATGGATTGCAATTCAACATTTTGGATATATCTTGCTGCAGATATATTTTGGAATATAAAATGTCTTAGGATATTTTATGAAGTACTATCACCTATGTTTAGTAATGTTATAAAGCAGCTATATGTAAATCAAATGTTATAAATGGATTGAATTCAATGTTTGAATTGCTTCAAATGTAACATCACTATTTTATATATTTTCATATTTGGGACATTGTAGGATAACCTGATAAATTTGATTTGCCTTAATTTTAGAAGTTTCTTAATGGAATAAACCTGATCAATGGTAATGAATTGATGTCCCCACTACACACAGAGACCAATGTAGTTTTTTTACTATTAAATTATAACTACTGTCACCAGAATTTTCACACAAACTTTTCAAGCATCACTTGCTACTGGTGATTCTGCACTTTTCAGCTTATTTTTGTCTTCCATTACAATTTTGAATTCATTCAGTACTTTGCTTTCAATATTTTTTTCTCTTTTTTTTTTTTTTTAAATAAAATCTAAGCTTTAAAGGGAGGCAATCGATACCTTACCTATGGGCTAATGTAACTAAGTCATACAACTAGTCCCTTTAAAATTTATGCATGATCCATGGCAATAAAAAAACAAAACTATTCTTTTGAAATTAAGGCATGTAAAAATAGTTTGTGCTTGAGAATATCAGATGTCTTGTGTATAAATGATTACAAATGCCTTCTTATGCAGTTTTTTTTCCTTAATTCAAAAATGTTTTTGAAGTAATAATGATCATTGTACAAAATTATAGAAATTTAAAGATAGACTTTTGGCAAAAATATATTATTAAAAACAAGTGTTTAAATGTGACAGATTTTTCAATATGGTATAAGCTGTAACATGATTATAACATATCCAAACAAATCAGATAATTTCTTTTGTCATATACAGGGTGCATCAGAAATACTTCCCACATAATGGTAAGACATCAGCTAGATGAAGACACCATTGCTACTAATGTCTTTCCATTATGTAGGAGGTATTTCTAGAAGGTATTTCTGCAGCATCCTGTATTTGTTATAGGTTTTGTGCATAATATTTAGCTTATTGATTTCAAATAAGAAAATGTTTTGGCATATTTGCGCAGTGCATATATTTCCTTGTTAATTTTAGAGGAAAATCTTTTATTTTGTAATGTGTTAATAAAATATCTTGTTTCTTTGAATCTTAATGAAGAAATGGTTCAAAATAGAAAGGATATTTCTTTGAAACAAGATTTGCTAGTTTAATCTTTGAACTGACAGTTTTTTTTTGTCTTTGTCTCTTTTATTTTAATCCTAATTTTCTATTCACTTTTAAGTGAAATTCAAAGCTCAGCACTTCACTTTGATAATGGGGGATATAAACAATCCTAAACAGTCCAACGGTGAAATTTTTGTAATTCAATGTTTCTGATCAGTTTTCACTAACAATGAAAAAATACTTGAATATGTAGAGATTTTTTTTTTTTCTGTCAAAAAGGAAAGGGATTAATTTTTCTTTTAAAGGAACTCATTTCACCACTAAACCAGGCATTTTTAGCTTTTGTAAAAATTTAAGATTTTTCTCATTAATGTAGCCTCAACCTCTGTTGATACTTAAAAATGCAGACAAAACATTTCTAAGCAATTCTTGTGACAATCTGATTTAATTTCATCCCACCTTGCCTTCCAATGAATAAAGAAAGTGTTTTCATAGCGTTAAATAATCTCATTAAAATTCCATTGATTTTCAATTTAATATTTTTTTCTTTATTATCCAACTTTCAATGAAATATTGGATTAGATAAAGTTGACCTAACTTTATCAGCAGTGATCCAGCACAAATTACTAATCCAGCGTCTCACAGGTTTTATTGATAATAGATTAGTGAGGGACATGTCTTTATTGTCATTTATCTTGACTGGTTTTGTAACTAGTATAGCATATGGGAAAAGAGAACATGAATAGCCTGTTTTCATTATAACTAAAAATTATGATTGTATCTATTATTAGTTCTGCCAGAGGCCAAGGATTCTATTAACTGTGTGTGTGTGCATGGCTGTTGGTGCAAAAGCCTTATCCTATTAAGAATGGAAAAATCAAAAATATTAACAGAAATAAAATAGATTTTATGTTGGCTGGTTTTCTTTTGTTTCTTGTCTGCATTTGTGCATGATTTTTTTTTTTTTTTTTTTTTTTTTTTGTGGGAGTATGTGCGTGTGTTTGGTTGATTGATTTGTTTTTGAGTTAAAAAAAAAGTTTTTCTTTTCTAAACCAAAAGTGCAATGTAGATCTTTAAGCAGTTACATTGCTTTGTCTGTCCATATCCCGATTTTAATTATCTTTGTTAGAAATTGCTAAAGAAACAGGATTTTGTTGACATAAAATAATGGGTTGATTTTATATAAAAATCAGTAAAGCAAAACCTGTATTTACATGTCTCTCTACTTTGCTTCAATTATTATATATTTACTTACAATTGGTAGGAACATTTTTTGGGAAATGGACTTAACTGTTTAAGTAAGGCACTGGGCAAAGGGATTTGATTCCAAATAACTTCTAAACTAGTGTATTTATAATTTGAATCAAATATAGTACAAATTTTTTTTGTTTTTATAATGGCTTACTAAAAATTGGTTGAATAAATAATTATGCACAAGAAAGACAAGTCTTTAATATCAATGACAAAAAAGTATAATAAGTTTGGATGTTAAAGTATCTATACACGATTATAACTAGCATTTATAGTTTTAAACACTAGCTTATGAATTTGGTATGCCTGATAAGATTGCATTATGATTAATATTACAAAACTTGAAGGATAATATTCTTGGTGAAAAGTATTTGTTTTGTTGCCTTGTTTTGTTTAATTTCATTAACTCTTGCAATGTGGGTCAAATCTTTGTCCGAAATATACTTACCAAAGCATTTGGCATTTAGCTTCACTTATTGCCATTGCATCTGTAGGATCTATCCAAAGCATTTGAATACTTAATAGCTCTGGTTAGTAAGGCACCTTGTAACATTAAGATCAATGCATCTTCAGGTAATGTAGAAGAGATGATAATCTGTAACAGGTATATGTATGTCTTTCTTTCACTCTCTTTTATTAAATGCTTTCTTAAATAGGAAATATATTTATTGTTCTTTGCATTTTATTAATGTTTACAGATGGCTTACTTGACCAAGACCAGGAGACCCTTGGCGAACGAGTTGCTATATTGGAGAAAAAAGTCCAACAACAGGGAGATGAGATTGTTTGCCTTAAGAGCGCCTTGGCTGATGTCATCCGAAAGCTTAACCAATTCCAAGAAGCTGGTCGAGGTAAGTATTTTAGATCAATTTATTAAACCAGAAATAGAATGACATCAGTGATTGTATTTATTTATTTTAATAAATTAACCAATCTACAAGTTTTGGTAGAATTATAAAGTTGTGTAGTGAAATGTGATTGGCGTGTAAAAAAACAAACAAAAAAAACCCCCAAAAAACTTGGAAAACTTGATTACTTAAAGAGTAGTGATGGTTTGAAAAAAAAAAATGAAATTTTGAACCTACCCAGGATAAAATGTTTCCAATTGAAAACCTTTAAATACCAAAGAATTGGACAAGCAAATGAAATTTCACAATTTTTTCTAAGAAAGGATCTTTATAAGTGTGTGTTTATGTATATATATGTATGTATGTATGTATGTATGTATATATATTTATATATATATTAAAAATTAGCATTGGATTGCTAAGGCTACCAGTGCTTTCGGCAAACTTTGCCATCGCTTGTGGAATGAGTGGGGTATTCGACTGGATATGAAAATTCGGGTTTACATAGCTGTTGTACTTTTGTACAGCTCAGTCATGGACTTTATGCAGGTACCATATATGCCAGCTGGATGCTTTCCATAAAAGCTGTCTGCGTGCCATCTGTGGAGTTAACCTTCAATATAGGACATCTAATGTAGACCTGTTTAACATTATATTGGAGGAATCGAGACTTTTCTCATACAGTCTCAGTTACGGTGGACTGGTCATGTTTGCATCATCTTCAAGAAGCGAGAGCAAGATCTAAAAGGTCAGCCAATCTAACATTGATCTCATCTCACAATCCTCACTCTTGCTCCATATATGGCCTCCTTTGTAAATCACTAGCAGGTCATATGCCACTTAAGATTATCGCACAAAATTTCATAACTGAATCAATTAAGCTGTCAGATCCTCATACGTTGAAACCGACGGGAGAGTCCATTATTATTATATATATATATATATATATATAAAATAATACAGACATATTATGTCTATTTTATAATAATCCTTTCTATTTCTCTAAATATCTTAAGTTGAAATTCATCAAGGGAGGTGCCATATTTTTTGTTAACCCAAGTGAGGAATTGTGAAGACAAACTTAATGTAACTGTAATCATTGTGATGGTGATTTTTTTTTTTTTTTTTTTTTTTTTTTTCTGTTATAATTATTTTAGAATTAACCATTGTGGCTATGATGTTTTGTAAACAAGCATTCACCATGCAAATGAGGTAACCAGAGATGGTAAAATGAAATATGGTGTTAAATGCTCATCAACTCAAATGCATTTTAAAACATTGCCACTACACTTGCAACAAATTTTGTTCAGTGTTGATTGATCACTTTTGATATAGAAGACCTTGAGAATTTGAAGTTTCTGTTTATTATTTTCATGGTGTAGTTCATGAATTTCAACTTAATATCAAGATAATTAGAGAACTAGAAAGGGTTATTATAAAAATAAATAGATATAATGTCTATTATTTAATGAAATATGCTTGAATGAAAATACACTGCATATATATATATATATATATATAATAAATACACTATATTTATCTACATTCGTGACTAATCTGTCTTCATTGTTTAATATGTGTAGTAGTGAGTAAACTTAGAAGTGTTCCGTTTAACAATGGCAGAATATTCATATCATGAACAACAGATATGAGTTTTATATACAGCCACACAAATGGTAATGGACCCAAGGCTGCACTACTGTATCAGATTGCATTTCCAGACCAAAGGCAGCTGAGTAATCCAATCTTTGCTGCTGCTTATTGTCATGCTGCTGAAACAGTCTGTGGCATCACAAACTATAGATTGAAGAAGACAGATCTTCTCATATGCCTGACCATGAAGAACACATTCTACAGGCTGTTGGTCCTAGCATGTTGTACATCTCTTAGTACCGCATGGAGGATAATTCAAGAGCAGCTTCTGTATCTGTATCATTTGCAATGTGTGCAAGGTCTTTCACACTCTGATCACTCACCACGGGAGAACTTATTGCACAAACTGCCAACACACGTCTCTTCAGTCTTGTTTCTGGATGAGGCAACATATGGAAGAAATGAAATAGCAAGTATCTTGGATTGTACATTTAAATGCATCTACTGCAAACTTTAAACTTAATAACTCAAACCAAAGGATTTGCGGACATATGTTTATATGAACTTTTGTCTTTGTTCTGGTGTGAGGAACTGCTCCCAAACTTTGTAAAAAGTATTTTTGATACACCCTGTATATATAACTCATGAAAAAATTACTTCTTTCCCAAGCCAAAATACATAACTATAAAAATGTTGAAAGAAAACAGTTAAATTCATAACCTGCTGTTATTTAAAATATATTATACATAAATTTATCCCATAGTAAAATAATTTAAATATTAATTGCATAAAAAACATCAACATCATTTACACACTTTCATTTATTAGACATTAAAATATGCCTTAGCATCCTCCATAATTTACTAAGACATTTCACTTAACCTGATGAATATTTATGAACATCCCTTAAATTAAACATTTTGAAATGCTAATAATATTGTGTTTATAAATACTTATTGCAAAATAAACATTTGCCTTGATAAAATCCATCAGAGGTTGAAATGTGTCATCTAGGAAAAGTTTTCCTTTTGTAGTCATACTATATATATATATATATATATATATATATATATATACACACACACACACACACGCACACTTTCTAGATGGTGATGCAGTTGTACATGCAAGGCCATTCAGTTGGCTGATGACGGTTTAGAAATTGTTTTATTAAATAATTAAAATCGGTTAAAGTCATATTTTCATGTAAACATACACCAAGGCCTTCTGTTTTTCATCAACTGAACAAATCACCACACATTGTGTTTCGATTTCAATCTGTGTTGATGTGAACAGAAACTGGGAAATGCATGGTATATATTCAACAAATCCTGTTTCCAATATATTTGGTTATTTATTCATACATTCACCTGGCATTGGTCTTGGGGGTTAGGTAGGTGACAGTTGGGACATCTTAGTTTCTACTTCTTTCATGACAGACTTTGATTCTTTGCTTTGCTTCACTGACTGCAAGTCTCTATACAGCCCAACAGTAACTTTCTGATTCTGCATTTCTATATCTTCACTGATGTTCTATCACCTACCAAAAGGCATCTCCTAACTGATATATATTTTTTTTAACAATAATCTTCTCCTGTATAATGTCCGAGAGCCACTCCAGGTAGAGGGTTACAGCGTAAGAGGTAAGAGGCACAGTTTGTGTTGAAAATAACCTGTTTACATCTAGGGTTAACTATTAAGATTGTAGTGATCAAAGAAGCATCCTTTTGGGCGTCGGTTCCACAAAGTAGCAGTTCGTGGGAAGAAGCTGCTTAAATGGAATTTACATTTCCCCAATGGAATACAAAGAGAATGAATGTGTTTCATTAGAATGTGTGAGGCATGGCAGGTCTTTGCAATGAAGGATAGAACTGGTGGAACTAAGGAATACAGTTCATCCAAACATTTTCTATAGAAATAGTGGTAGTAGCTAGAGGCTTGTAATGTTTCATCTGTGGAGTAAAGGGTTGTAGAGCGGATAATAATTCATCACCCCCATATCGCAGACACACTTTTGAACTCTATCAAGACTGGGCAGCTCTGATCCACGTATGGCAACAGTACTCCATTTTTAACCCGATCTGTCTTTTGTAAAGGTTGTCAATAGTCATAATTCTGCCTATATAAGCCCACATCTGGAACTCTTACCTTCCAACTAAGTGGCTCTTGATCCCAAAATTTTCATTTATTTGTTTCATTTCCATTCTCTGTACTTGTGGACATCAGGTGGCTACTTTGAAGACCTCATATCTATATTTTACTGACTCTTCAGTCCCAGATTTAGAGCCCACTTTGTAGGGATTCTAATCCTGGCCAAAGTCACGCTCCATCACATGAAATTCTCTTTGTTTCAACATCTGGCACAAAATAGTTGTAAAATTTTCAAGTGGACTTCATTCACATTATCTGAAGAGTAAATTTTATAAGAAACTTGTATGTAGGAGTAAAAAAAAAAGACAAAGTTGACATTTACTGGAAATAAATTGAAGCTTATTAAATTTTTGTTTCAAGTGAAAATTTTGCAAGGGAAACATTTAGTTATTTCTCAATATAGAAGTACAAGTGAAAGCTTCATAGACTGACCAAAATACTTTTATGGAATATTACCAAATGAGGCTTATTTTTCAGCATAGACCCCCTTGTGGTCAACATACTTCTTCCATCATTGTTGCAGTGCTTGGATCCCATTAGTGAATAAACTTTCATCCTGTTGGTCAAAAAATTTATTAACAGCAGATATAATAACATTATCATCACTGCGATATTGCTTCCCAGATAATTTTTTTTTCATGTTGAGGAACAGCTGATAGTCAGACTGGGCAAAATCAGGAGAATAGGGAGGGTAATCAACCAGTTCAAAATCACAGACATGCACAGCAGCCATTGAAACCAAAGACTTGTATGCTGGAACATTGTCCTGATAAAACAATCTCTTTCATCAGTTTCTCTGAGTGTTTGGTCATGTCAGCCTTTTATAACTGGCATTATACTTTCCATTGACAGTGTGACCCCTTTTGAAGTTAATAAACACAATGTCTTTTGCATCCAAAAAAACTGAGGGCATCACCTTCCATGCAGATAAAACAACATTGACCTTCTTTGCAGTAGGTGAGGAGGAGTGTTTCCACTGCATGGATTGTCTTTTTGTCTCTGGCTCAAAATAATGAATCCAGACTCATCCTGAGTTAGGAAATGTTCAAGGAAATCAGCTAGATCTGTCTCAAACAATTTCAGATTTTCCTGTGATATGATCAGTCTGGAGTGCTTTTGATCAGGTGTCAGAAGACATGGCACCAACCAAGCAGAAACCTTTGTCATGAAAGGTTCATTGTGTTGAATATTTCTCAACTCTCTCACAGAATATGCTAATAGCATTGGCTGTTGGATTTATAGTCAACTGCCTGTCATCCATCACCATGTGGTGAACACAATGTTTTCCTTGGTGGTGGTAGTTGCAGGATGTCCAAACCTTGGGTCATCTTCAAAACTCTCCATTTCCCTCCTAATTCAGTCGTCCACTTTGCACTGTTGATAAAGCTGGGGCATAATCATCCAATGTCCTTGGGTCTAAATCCTTTTTCTGCAGGTACTTGATAATGTCATGATGCCAAATTTTGTCCATTTTCAAGAGAAGTTATTATTTTTTAAGTCTTGAACAGTCAGGTGTCTGTTTACCTGAAAAGTAACAATACAGTTATTAAGAAGAGTTGAAATTTATGAATGCAAGATTTGTCAGCTCACTCTCGTAATTTAGGTTTCATGACTTTCTTTATGCACAATTTTTGCAAATTGCTGTGATTAAAGAATATCCTTACAAATGAACTTCAGTAAATTCCATATCTTAACTATGAGGAACTTGATGTGAGAAGAGAACATGAAATGTCTTAACAAAATAATTGTGTTTTGAACAATTCTAAGGCCAGCTTTGGGCAATGAGTTTACATCTAAATTTGGAATTTATACTGATTTAATATGGGGGTGCAAAAGTAGGTATATAGTAATGAAAACCAGAATATGTACCCAACTATATTGTATTAATTACTTACTTTTATGTATTGTATTGATTGTATTTGAAGACATACCTTGATTATATAAAAATGATAATTATCATAATATTAGTCTCTGCATGCCATATTATTAATAATGGCTGGTTTGCATCAGCTCTCTCTCTCTCATATATATATATATATATATATATATATATATATATATATATATATATAAAAATTGTGTGAAATAGGCATTGTTTCTGCATTTGTTTACAAATTTATTTGATATTTAAGATAGTTTCAAAATTCTTGCTTTATTGATTTCTCAAAAAGCCACAAAAAGACTCCCCACCACTTCACTAGGTTTTTTTTTATTTTTAATCAAACATTCTCTTTAATGTTGAATTTTCCCATTCATCCACTTAAATAATTAAGCTGTAACCTGAGAAAATCTTGAAATTATTATTTTCACCTCATTTTATTGTTTCTCAATTTTTAATTGTTTTTCCGATAATTTTACCCTATACTCATAGCCAAAAGATAATTGACGGTACTCAGTATGATTTGCAAAGTATTTTTGGTTAAATATCTTGTATTTAAATTAAAATTGTGGAGATATAAAAGAAGATATAAGTGGCTACTGAAAAATTCTGAAAGCCTTTCAAAAAGAAAATCTGTTGTTTAGCCATTTGGTCAGATTTTGGAAAGTGTCTTGGGCAAAGAATATTTTAATAATCCCTTATAAGTACTAAATGGTAAAATTCAGAAAGCAAATTTAGAAATATTTATAGAAAACTTTTATTATTTGAGTTTTTAAAATTCTTCCTGCTAGGGAAAATGACTTCTAACCATACAGGGTGCGATAGGTAAATTGTCACCATGAATTATTTTTAATTTTGCACATGTGCATTGTTTGTTTTTGATTTTGTCAATTGCATAGTATAGTAGGGTCAGTTGTCCCTTTTTTTACTGATTCTAAAACCAGAGCGCACAAATGCCAAAATGTCATAACATCAAAGTTGAGGACAAGAGTTCACATGTAAATACTTACTCATCCTAGAAATTCAGACAGTAATAGTTTTTGTTTTACATGCTGTGTAATTTGTTTTACCATAAATTACAAATGAATTAAATTTTATTTGTAAGTTGGTATCCACTCAGTCAGGATATCATATCTTATTAATAATAATTTTCAATAGTGTTTTTTATTTTTATCTGAAATTGATTAATAGAATATGTTCTAATAATGTGTCTTATAATTAGAATCTAATTCTTCATTTTACCAAATCTTAATTTATATAAATTTTTAAGGTTTTTCTTCACATATAGTCACAATTTTGATAGTTGTGTTTTTTTTTTTTTTTTTTTTTTTTTTTTTTTTTTTTTTTTTTATGCAAAAGTATGAAAAATTAGTTTGGACTGAATTGGATTTTTCCTCCACCACAGGATTTTTTAACCATTTTTTTCCCCCTGCAATTTAGATAATCAAATGATGTTAATCTCAAATTTCACTTGTAAGCTTTTTCTTCAATTCAAAAAATGAATGTGACTAAAGCAAATGTAGTTAATCTCATTAACATAGAACTTGGAATGATAAAGCAATTTTTTAATTTTTTTTAAATTTTATTCATTTATATATTTTTTTCAACTGTAATAACTTATAACAAGATTAAATCTCACCATTTTGCAGTTTTAAAAAATGAATTGTTGGCTTTTTACAAATAAAATAAAAAGGTCAGTCTCTGAGAAAGGTACCAGTTACAGCCAAAGTAAAGATTAGATTTGCATAGCTGAAGACTCAGAAATCCCCTGAAAAATTTTGGGCAGCCACCAATAATTTTGATAAAAGCTGCAGATTGTGCTAAATATGAAAATTACAAAGATACTACTCTGAATAATTGTATACAATCAGGCTAATATCTTTCCTCTTTGTAAATTGATATTCCCTCGTTATTTGTATGAAATGAACAAGTTGATCTCTATAACATAGTATTCTGATTCAAGGAATTTTTCTAATGTTAGGCCCTAATCAAGATATATTGGTATTATTGTTTTTCTGAATTTTTATCTTCAAGCGGTTTCTATCTCATTTAAAAAAAAATATGCACTAATGCCCTGTGGCATCGCATTGACAGTTTTTAGTGGTTGTGCCCTTTGGTATTTCCAGGTGTCTGTTGATTTGGATAACTTTCAGAGAATCTCAAATTACATCCTTTGTTCAATTTATGAGAGTTGATTGTTCTCATTCCACTGTTCATATCTAAAGATAACTTGTCATGGCTAACTGACTTTCTTCTTTATTTCTTCCATATATTAAATAAAGAGTTCAGTTTGAAATTCTTTAAAAGTTCCCCAGTTTGACACACTTGAAAAAGGTTGTAGAGCCATAATATGATAGTAAAAAACAAAAAATATATAAAACACAACAAAGTTGAGGACATCTTCTCACCTCAAAAATTAAAACAGAAATTACACTGAATAAGTTACAAATTAATGTTACTAAAACAGTTGATACTACAAATTAATACCATAATTGTTTACGGTTATTCTTGGTAGGCTTAACAAAATGAAATGAAGTTTAAACATAGTTTGCTGTTAAGATGTATGTTGTCACCAGATCTATGGTGGAAGGGTTATCTGGTTAATGCTAGGTTCTAGCATTAACCTCACTGATGACTCACCCAAGCATATCTATATTAAAATTCTTAATAGTTCTATTTTTTCAGTACTAATTTTATTGACCATTGAGATTGATATTTTCTAATTTCAATGCATTTCTAAGGTAAAAATTTATACACCTTTTAATAGTCCTATTCTGTGGGGTTCATTACATTCACTTATATGCAAGTAACCTCTTCTCTCCCCCCCACCTCCGGCTATGGTTTGAATAGCAGGACAGACTGGGTCCTATAGATTTGGTTGGTAACCAGTCTACCGCAGAAAGAGATGGCAACCTACTGCAAGGAAAATCTTCTGCCTAGTCAGTCATGAATCAAAAGAGACATGATTGCTCAAACGTGTATCACATATGACACTTGACTGTTTCTGTGAATAATGTTTTTTTTCTCTGCTTGATTTTTAATGCACAATATGGTAAATAAATAAAACAATTTGGAAAACTTATTTTGCCATGTTTCGGTATCATTGGAAAAATGAATTTTATTTCATCATATATTTTCAACCAATGCATTTTTATAATGACACTGATTGATCATCAAAACCTGTCAAAATTAGTTTTCCAAATTGTCTTGTATATTTATTGTTCCATCAGACTCTCGTCCAAACTTTACTCACAATACCCAATATAGAGAATGAATATTGAACTTTCCCCAAACATATTATAGGTAAAAATTGTTTTTCACTATTATTTCAATAGAAATATTGAGTTTGTTAGTGCACAAAAATAACTAAAGTATACTCCTATGAACTAAATTTATGCTCCTGTAAAATATGTCTTGTAGGCTGACAAGTATGGTAAATATTAATTCTCAAAAAAGGATATTTTTTAAGACAATGGCATTGTTTCATACATGGTAACTAAAAGTAGAGTAATGTATACTTACAGCTATTTGTTGTAGGTTATCTCCCTTAGATATTGTTTAAATCAGCTGGCCACAAAATAGATAGGTAAACTTGCATTCATGTTCCAATCTGAAATTTAAATTGAAATCTAAATTGTGAATGAATAAAATAAGAAGGTTGACTTGCACTTTTGGAGGGAAGAAAAATGTAGGTGGAAATAAAGAATCCCAAAAAGAAATTAGATTATTTGTTTTTAATCTTTTCTTCCTTATTTCTTTAGATTAAACAAAGTTTAGTGATTAGCTGTTTCAATGATTAAATGCATGAGGAACATTTTATAGTATATGAAATAAAGGTAGTGAAGGAGAGTACATGTACAAAATAACAGACCAATTAATTTGTAATGCAAAGATAACATTTATTAAAACAAAAGGAAAGTTTAAAACAAGAGTTTCTTTTGTTGTATGTAAATTGTATACACAATGAAAAATATTCATTAATATGTTGTAGTGGGAACTTACTGTATTGGTGCATTTTATGTGAAGCATTCACAGCCTTGTAGCTTCAGCATGGAATTTTCATGTCAGCAGTTCAAAAGAGGGAACCCTGAAGAGAACATTACTTTAGGGTTCATGGGTTTTTATATTCGAGAGCCGCTATTGATAAGTTTTATTTAAGAGCTGCTACTATCTTTAATATCACTACAAAAGCAAACTGCTGAATATTGCAAGAGAACTTTGCCTTTTGCAAGTGGGCCTGAGATCAGTGTCAGGTTGTAGATATTTGTGCTTTAGTTACGTATGTTGAAAGTTGATGAAAGGAATTGTGCTAATTGTGCTCATTTGATAATTCAAAAGAAGAAAATGTTAAATTAGTTTCTGGGGAAAGTGAAAGAAACAAAGGACAATAATGAAATCAAGGAAATTGAAAAGTTTCAAAGAGATTGAAAAAAAGTGATAGCAATGGTGGTATGGAAAGAATAGAGAAGAAAAAAGGTGAATGAGAAGAAAGAGGGAAAGATATTGATATATTTTTTTTTTAAATTAAAATTATGGTAAAAAAATGAATTATAAAGGACGAAATATATTTTAAATTTGTAAAATAAAATTTAAGAAATTATTGGAAGATGAAACTTATTTTTCACTGAATCATCTATTATGAAAAAAACCTTTATTGAGTTCATAGATTCAAATGACAAGATTTGAGGTACTAAGCTATTCACTCCCCCACAAGTAAAAATTACACATTTAAAAACATCATTTTAATTCAAAATTTTACCACACTTATTTTTCTTTCCCTATGGAGACAGTTTCAGATCAATGCTCATTAATGTCAGTGTTAACAAAATGTGTACTAATTTGTGAATGTTACATTGTTTGGCCCAATTCAAGACTTCTCTTCTCAGACAGTTGTATTTTGGAAATATTTTTTGAACCTATAAACACATGTGGACACACTTTCTGTTTTTGATGGTTACTTACAAGAATGAATGTTGACAAGACTTATGTAGATTTTGGTTCTTTATTCTTTTGTTTGTTTCAGGTTGCCTGTTTTGCACTACTTATAATAACATTATAGGCTTAAACACTTAAACACATTTTAACTACATGTTTTAATGATTTCATTCTTATATCTTCTAAAAGAATGAGTGCATGTATATGTAAGTAGGTATTATCTAAGTTAAATATAAGATAATTTATCATGGCTTTTTCTAAACAAATGAAAAAATTTAGGTTCAAATTTTTGAACCTGACAGTTGAGTTTAAATAATCTTTAACAAATATATAATAAAATAAAATGCAATAATACAAGGTAACCAAAAAAGTTCTGTCCATTTCTAAAGGAAAAAAAAACACTTCATAGTATATGTAATTTATATTTAGTCTTCAAAGTAATGGCCATCGGCCTGGCTGGGAGGGGTGACGCAAAGGAGTCCGTGAGGGTTTTGCGCAAGTCTGCTTCATTAGTGAAGGATTTCCCACAAAGATAATTATCCAGGGAGTGGAAGAGGTGGTAATCGGATGGCACAAGGTCAGGTGAATAAGTTGGATGGCAAAAAGTCTCCCACCCAAGTTGCTGTATGGTATCCCTGACCACTCATGCAACATGGCGTTGTCATGGAGGAAAAGCACACCTTTGCGATTCACCAGTGCTGGCTCCTTCTGGCGCAATGCCTGTTGCACACGTTTCAATTGCTGCAAGTATAGGTCTCCAGTGACCGTTTGGCCCATTGGTAGCAGTTCATAATGAACCACTTGACGACCTCTCCACCAAACACAAAACATAATCTTGCGTGGGTGCATAGGCAGTCTTGCAGTGTGAGGGACAGCATCCTGAGGAGACAACCAATGTCTGGAATGCTTGGGAGTTTCGTACAGAACCCGCTTTTCATCACTGGTAAGCACTTGATTGAATAAGGATGCGGTAAGGTGGTGAGAAAGCAGCAATATGCAGGCTGCCACTCGTTGTCTCTTGTGGACCTCCAACAGCGTTTGCGGAACCCACTTGCTCAGTTTGTATGTCTTACCTAGGCGGTGCAGGTGAAGTCTAACTGTTTCATTGGAAACGTTGAACTGTCTTGCAAGTTCACCACATGTTAGACTACTGTCCTCTTCAATGGCTGCCTTCAGGACTCCGTCATTCAAGACCTGTGGTCGTCCACTGCGAGGCTCATCATGGAGAGACAAATCTCCCGACTTGAATTTTCAAAACAACGCCTTGCAGTATGTTCATCCACAGCACTATCCCCAAATGCTTGACATATGCGGTGACTTGACGCAGCTGCTGATAAGCCGACTTTGAAGTCGTAAAGCAAACAGCTCTGAACGAGATCTCTAGACACTTCCATTCTTCTCACAGCTGTCTGGATTATAACTGATGGCCAGGCATGGTGCGCATGTTTTTTATAATGTCTGATGTTCCTACTTCCAGCTGTCCGAATTTGAAAAAAATTACTACACGCATTTTGTATATATTTCAACTTCATTCAATGACTAATCAAAAAACGGACAGAACTTTTTTGGTTACCTTGTAGTTTAACTATTCAGTAGCCAATAAAAGTTAATTCAGTTTTAAATAAATTACGGCAATTTTTTAATTTGCATTAATTTTATGGAATAACATATTTACTGTTTACTGCCATCTTTCAGACAACTTCATAATAACACAACCCTAGGCTTTTTAAAAAAATCTTTTGCCGCAAAGAACTGTTGTAGGTGACTTTTACAGGCTTCCAGAAAATTGAAATAATTTTCATTAAGAGATTCTGAAGGTGCAGTTTGGGCTGAATATGATGGACGAGTAAAACTTTCTCAGCCAATCTAACAATTGTCACCAAAGAAATGTGATTTAATTTTCTCTTAGCTAATTTGTATGCTTTTCATCAACTGCTATTTTCAGTTAGTCTAATCAAGTTCAGTTCTTGTTTAACTGAATTATTTGGTTCTTTAGAAGGAACTCATAATAAAGAATTTCCTTCTAATCCCACCATACATCTACAACCAATTTCCAATGTAAACCAGTCATTGATATGTGCAGTTAGTGGTTGTTCCTTTCATGTGCTCACATTCCACATTGTTGTATACTATCCATTTTTCATTGCCAAACACAATTTGTTTCAAAAACACTTTGCTGCATTTTCAGTAGGGAACTACTCTTGTAAATTTGGCCCATTAGGACATAGGGGCACCACATGTACTGTTGCTATAAAAGCAGTAGGTATATTTAGGGCAAGATAGCCTCATAGATCCACATCTCTTCAGGCTAAATTCACTTTCTTTCTCAGACTGGCTGCCACTAAGGCAAGACAGCCCAGTCTGGTCTGCTATTTAAACTATAGCTGGAGGAAAATGAGTTCATGCCTTTTTTTTTCTAGAGGCATTAGTGCAATGTTGACAAAACAAGAATTTGAACTTTTCACAATGACTCCACAGCCAATAACTTACATAATTATCCCTAATATGACCAGGTTTTCAGTGCTTCATTTGGATATTTTGTATATGTTGTCTGTTATGAGTTTGATTATTTTCAAGTAATGTCTTCATTGGATCGTTATCAAACTCAACTGCTCTACCCACCAAAGAGCATTATTCTTGGCCTCATTTGAACATTACCAATACCTTCTTCATAAATTGTACAAATTTCTTACAAAGAAAGTATATGCTGAAAATATTTTAAAAAATGAATGCTAATAAGATAATATACAGGTAAAAATGATTTTTTTTAATTAAAATTAATTTATTATAATGCCATTTAACTACAAATTCAAATACTTTTGGCTAACCCAATATTCAGCATTTAATTAAATCTTTTTCAAATTAGTATTTTAAATAATACAAATGATATTTAATTTTTAAATTGCAATGATTTACTTTACAATTCAATAAAAAAATCTATGAGTAATATAGGTATACTCTAACTTTAAATTATACCTTACTTGACCAAGTGATAGTGATCTGAAAACCACTTGTATACCATATAGCTTTTTTATATTTGTATTAACCCAGTAAGGCAGATATTTCAGCATATGTAATATATAATTTAAAGTAATTATGTATTTATAATATAACAGTTGTAGATTTATCACTACAGAATCCTCTATTGAAGCCTTAAACTCTTCTTAGCAGATACTAACCTTTATAATGTATTACTGCAAAATCTTTTAAACACAAATTTTTACAACTTGCTACTTTCTGTCATTAACATCTTAAATTTTTAAATTTGATTTGAAAATACAGGGGAGCTGTATTATGACCAAAAGTGACTAGGTACTTGCTAAAATAGTCTGCACTTCCAACATAAAAAAACAGTTATAAAATAACTGTATAGCAATACTATTTAAACAACTAAACAAAAAGTGTAAAAAAAATATGATTTGAATACATGTATATATTTTATTTTATACACATGTAATGAAATATCAGACTGTGAGAAACATTTTTTCAAAGAATATAAAATTATTGATTATTTTTTTTTGTTGACTTGTTATACTGTTAGAATCTGTATTTAGAACAATCTTTCAAAAACACATTTGTGCAACATGAAAATTATAAAATATTTTTATAGATCCAGAGCTTAAATACTTATGATTCTTCATAAAATCTGCTTTTGTTCAAAATAACAAAGCATTAAAAAATCCTTTTTAACCTTTCTAGATCTAGAGAGTATTAACTGATATGAGTTATCTTTCCTTTGCATGAAAATCTAGATGAAAACAATTTACCTCTGTGGATTGAATCAAGAGTTCAAAAGTTTTGAGTACAAATGATCTGAAGAAGGCTGAAGAGTACAACAACCAAAATGAGTATGCTGGTTTCACTAGAAAGATATATGATAATAATAATTACTTATCTAAAAAAATCCATGCATAAATTATCTTTTGAAATTGTAATACTTTGTTGATTATTAAAATTCACTGAAAATTTTGGTATAAAATTAGCCAATGCTTCATTTTTTTCTCTCTATCCAATGTTAATTCTATCAAATTTCTATAAAAACTGAAAATGATTTTAAAAATACAAAAATAACTTAAAACAAGTTTTTCAATACAAGGAAAAATAAAGGAAGTGTTTTTTTTTTGTTTTTTTACCTTCCTCCTTCTTATATTTACTATTGTTTCTTTAAACTAATATTTGGTAGATGTTTTTCACCTTAAACAGGATTATCTTTTTGATTTTGAACAAAACTTAATCTAGCACACTACTCCATCTCAAAAAACATTCCAAAACTGTATACTGAAAATGTTTTGACTTCATCTTTTTATTGTGATAGAGAGGAGCATATGTTTTTTTATTTAAAGTCTGTTTGTTGGAAGCCGTTGTATTTTTTCTTTTTTTTTTTTTTTTGTGCAATAGATTTGTATCTGGATTACCTTATCTAATAGGAAGCTATAAAAGGAATCCCAAATTGCTTAGTTCACCTGGTGTTGATTGCACCCCACCCACTCGAGTATTCATTATCATCTTGATCCAATGGATGGAGTAAGTAAAGACATAAATCATATATTCAACATAGTTGAAATATGAGGAAAGCAAAAATGGTTGGCTGTAGGGAAACTATTTCTTATTTTTTAAATAGAAATATAGAATGTCATTTGTTCTATAATCTTTACATGATAAGGGGTGGTATACTATTGTAGCTGTTAAGAAAAAACTGACAATTCTATAAATGATATTAATAATTTGGTGACTACTTTCAATCAATGGATCTTTCTTCTTCATACAGGAATGCAAAACAATGTTTTACCATCAAAACCAGCATTTAAGTCTACACGGAGATATGGAGATAAGAAAAATGTTCACTTGAGTCCAGTGGACAGTATTCACAACACTCCAAGTAGAAGTACCACACCTCCTGCTCGAACATCTCCATCCCACAAAGCTAACAGTGCAAGCCTCAAAAAATGGTCCTCATTGTCCACAACTACAGAACTTAATGATGGCTCTGTGAAACCTTTCAGGTAAGATTTAGGATTTTTCTTTTCTTTCATCATAATCTTTTACTTCTTCTTATTTGTCACATATGGAATACTTACAACAAATGGTCTCTGTATTCATGCATGATAGAAAGTTCTTACAGCCGTAGATGAACTGATATTTTAGGACATAAAATCATTTTCAACAATATTCAACCATGAAATGTTTCCAAACTCACAAAAAATGGATTTTTGTTAAAATGGTAAAATAAGCCAACATTCAATTTGTACTACTATTTTGGCATTTAATTTCTATGTATCCTTTTCTAAAAATGTAATGAGAACAAGGTCAGCTTGTTTAGTATTTTCAAGAAGTTTTAGTAATATAAAATCTCTAGTTTTAAACAATTTGTAAAATGGAATAAACATTGGGAGCATACAAAATACATTTTTTTTTTTTTTTTTTCTTTTCTCAACAGCTGGTTGGTTCCTAATATGCAAAATTATCAATTGGTTCATAAATGTTTCTGTATTGATGTTGTTGTTTAAAAACTTTACAAACTGTTGATTTACTAATGAATTATTTTTTTAAGGTAATTAATTTGCTGAACTTTTTACCGTTTTCTGTCCTTTCAGTGATAAACTTGCAAAGTTATCTGCCCTTACTTTTCTTGTTCTAAATACTGGAAAAAAACTTTTCTATACAGCAGGAAAAGTTGCAGTAATTGTCATGGATTTAACTTAATGTTTCTTTCTAAATTATAAAAATATTTACATTTTTTTCTTTTTTGTATGGATATTTTAGAATATGAGCAAGGAAAAAACGTTTATGAAACATCAAATTTATTTTTTTGCATATTTTAATTTAAAATAACTTTATTAGTGAACAAAAATAAATAAAAACTTACATGAAATTAGAATATGTATTTTTAATTTTTCAGTAAATATTAATGCCATGAATTTTTACTCTTTTTAATGGGAAAAAAAAAAAAAACTTTTTATGATTTCAAATCAACATTGATTTAACATTTTTCATAACTTCACTTTTTCATCATGTATAATATGTCATTGAAGATATTACAGTTTTAAATCATCATTTTCCTCTTAAATAAAAAATGATACATTTCAAGACACTATTATTACTCTGAATTCAAAACCATGGAAAAGGCAATGGGGAATTACTCCACTATCATTCCTAAGAACTCCTGACAATTTACAGATAATAAAGAAAAGGAATTTAGGAAGAAACATGATTGCCTATGTCCTGAAGAGATGTGAATTTAAAAATTAAAAATATAGTGGAAATTTTAATCTTAATTCATTTTTCTATTCATCAAAACATTTCTCATCATTTTTAAGTGTAAAGCCCTGAAAAATTTAATTTTAGTTTACTTTGTCTTAACTAAATCTTTTACTATTTTCACTAAATACTTGTACTTTAATTGTTTCTCAGCATGTATTTTTGTGGTTACTATTTTATTAAAATATCTACTTAAAACTACTAAAGAATTTAAATTGCAAAATTAAAACAAAGTATTTAGTAGGTATGTTAAATAATGAAATTTATTAGTTATTTTTAAAATAAAATCTATTGAATGTCCTTAGTTTGTCTAGTATTTTTGGTCTGTTTAGAAAGTGAATTTTAATGACTTTGGGGTTTATATATTTGTGACAGAACCACACAGCCCAAACTCAACTTTTCAACAATAAAAGAAAATTCTCAGAAGAAAGTCAAAAAGAAAATAAAGGAAGAAAGAAAAAAAATATATGGGTACGAAGATTTTTGTTGTTGTTTGTGTTGCACTTACAGTGAAGTCCTCCTCCTTTCTCCAAGATCTGTCAGTTGGTGAATTTCCAGAAAATACCAAAGACACAAAATTATCTTAAACTTGACAAGAGAAAAATATAGTTATGAATTTCAAGACAAGTTCTCTTTGAAAACATTTGAGTGTGAAAATTTAATACACTGATAACTGAAATAACTGATAATTTTGTGTCTGAAAGTGACAGGGATATTCTGGACAGATAAACATGATTCATTGGCACACCAATCATTTCATAAGGGTCAGGCTAAGGTGAGTCATAACAAAACCTCCACCTACACATGCCTACAATTAGTACATTTAGATATTGGCAGTATTTGCAACACTTAAAAATAGTATAAACATATTTAGTTATGCTTACTTGTATCAAACTGAAATTATACTAGTGCTAAAATTTTATTACTAGTAGAAAAAAACACTGAACAATGCTAATCAAATGATTAATGACAATTTAGAATAAACTTTTCAACATTTTTTAACCCATTGTGAAATGGCCAACAAATACTTTCATGTATTTTATTAGAGAGACTATAAAGCATAGAAGCCCTTGTGAACACTAGGCTCATTATTCCAAATTTTAAAGACTGTCTTATTCTATAAACATATCATTTGGCAATTATCATTCATTTTGATTAGCATTTCTTCCATCTTTCTGTAACATTTTTATCACAGTTCCAAGATTTTCTTTCTGGGATCATTTAGCAGTGCTGATTAGAAGTAACAACTAAGCCTCTGGTGAGATTTGAACTTGCATCCCTTATCCTTGAAAGCCTGATAGTTTTCATAACAGTTTCTCACTTTAGTGTTCATTGCCTAATCAGTAACAATAAATATTAAATAATCTTCAAATTTCAGACAAAAACTATAAAATAGATTCTTGAAGGAGAAAAGCTTGTCCTGTATTAATACAAATATTTATTAAATTTTCTGAATCCTGCTCCCACTCCCACAAAAAACATTTAAAATGATAGCTTCATAGATGCCATGATTTGCATTTGATACCCATGTTATGTTGTGCAATTCTATGAAAGTGTATCTACATGGATATAGGCATAAACTACTTAAACATATTAATTTATGTTTAAGCTTTTGTATAACCAATATTGTTTTGCATACAGATCTACCTGGACATTGTCATTCCTAAATAATAATAGAAAGTAATATTCTGCTACAAAAAATAACTATAATTTAGCTCATAAATCCCATTCATAATCTGTGTTTTTTTCTTTTTTAACTATATCTAATGTTATTCATCAGATAAAAAATAAAATAAATAAATGTACATGTGGTGTAAGTTATTAGCATGGAAAAACGGAATCAGCAGTCAAGGTTCAAATCCCAACTGAGGCTGTTGTATTTACTTTGCACTAATACTCTTGGGAAAGTTATGAATCCATCTCTTCTACTCCCAGCTACTGGTAAAATGGACTGGTCTCTCACCTTATTAGGGCAGCCAGTTGTTGAAAGTGAAATATTTTTTTACGGTAGGTTTTTTTTTTTTTTTACAGCTCATGATTTGGTTTAAAAATTAGAACATTTGAAAAAATAGGTTTATATTCTGTCTCATTTTAAAAACTGATTTTATTTAAGAGATAAACTGATTCCTTTAAATTTGTTTCTTATTTCAATGTATCTTCAGTTAACATATAACAAACATTTACTTAAAATACATTACAATTTGTAATACTGCAAAGAAAAAATTTCTTGCAATTCTAAACTTTTCCAGACACAGTGAGTGGGAGATAACTTTGCCAGAGCCATTTTCTTTTCAGATAAAATCATGCATAATTTTAAATAATGCATAGTCTATTTTAAGTTCTTTTTATTTTTTTTTTTAATCTGTATATTAAAATTTTCATCTCAGCATGTAAAACCATTTTGTTGCTATATTTTTTCTAAATAGTAAATATTTTAAGGTATCTTTTATGCTATACTTATTTTCCAACCTATCATATTTGGCAAAATATGCCAGTATGAAAATGGAAGATTGATAGTTTTAAAAGGAAGAAAAAATCTTGTTTAATTCAAAATTTCTTCTTTACTAATTTTTTCTTCATTTTCAGTGATTTAATTAAATTTTTTACCTTTTATTTCACATTTTCTTTCTAGCCCTAAATATTAACAATTTTTGTAAAAATAGGTATGCTTATATATATATATATATATATATATATATATATATATATACCATCATTCTCTTTATCTTCCAGCTTTGTATATTTTACAATGACAATTTGATTAATTTCTTTAAAAAAAAAGAAAAAGAAATGCAATATTCATCCCCTGACAATCAATATACATATGTGTTCATTTTTGTTTTCTTTTTAAGGTGAGAACACTTAGGTCAACTGCACTGTATCTTGTACACATTTATTTTTCTTTTAATATATAAGAATGTATTTTCCAATTTGTGTTGAGTTATAAATACTCAAACTATGTGTTAATATATTTTAATGTATAAATTAACATTTTTTATATATTATCAATATTTCTCTCTCACAGAAATATATTTTTAACAGTTTGCTAAAAAAAAACATTACAAAAAAGGTTTGCAAGTATTGTTTTCTAATCATTAGGCTATGGTCTCATTAATGTAACATACACACAGTCAGTGTACTGAACAGTTCTCAGTTGAACTAAGGAGCCCTCCTCAAAATAAACATTTTAATGTTTGATCAGATTTTGGGAAGTTTCTCAGGCTATAACTTTTCAACATAAAAAAGAAAAAAATCATATCACACTTTTCTTTTTAAGATACTTTTTTAATAATTAGCAACCTCATTTGGTTCCATCCTATTTCATGTCACCTTCACATACATCTGCATGTACACATACACAAACCCTCTCAAACACATGCCTATATACCAGTATTGGTTGCATGTTGATACTGGCATGTTTGAGTTTCTCAAACTTTAAAAGTTTTTGCATTCAAGTTTCTCTTCAGGTGTTCAACAAGCAAGGAGTTAACATTGTAAATTTTGAAAAATTTTCAATATTGCATAGTTTATGTTAATTAATTCAAAAATTGTGTCAAAATATGAAGCATTCTGAACGGTTATATCTGGTGAGATTATCTTAATCCTAGGAGTCTTATGGTAAGTTTTTAAAAAAATTTTGTTTTTTAAGATACTTAATTTTTCTTTAATATCAACTTGTTCTTTCATGTACTTTTAAAAATTTTATCTGAAATGATTTTGAAGTGACATCCTTTTAATTTGATTCAATCCTGTTAATTTTCTACAAAGAGTAATACATATATATATATATATATATATATATATATATATATATTTTAGTTTTGATGTTGTGGCTTGTTGATGTGGCTTTTGTGTTTAAGAATTTGTATTTTTGGAACTGATTTCTTTTACTGATGTTTTTGTTTTACTATGTGTTTATGTATATCTTGCTGATTGTTGTTTTTATATCTTTAGTTTGATATAAGAATTAATGCTAAATAACTAAAATAAGGAAGTTTTTTTTATTGTTATTGTTTCAGAAAACCAGATTCTGAAAATCTTAATCCTGAATCAGAAAAAGAGTAAAAAAAAAAACACATTAATTTTTTCTTCCCAAGCTTTAAAATTGATACTTACAAAAATACATAAAATTATTGCTTAGTTTTTGTTTGTGACTCTTTTTACTGAAAGCTGCTAGAAGAAAACTCATAAAAATAGTTTCTACAACTAAAGAGCTTACCATCTCAGAAAATGTTCCATAAATCTTTTTAATATAATTTCTAAAATAAAATTTCAAACACTTTGATAAAGAAAAGTAATTCTTATTTTTCATCAACAAAGAGTTATAAAAACAGATTATAATTAGTCTTGTCTGTGTATTCAGATTTTATGCTTTGAGAAAACTTAGCAAAGTGTGTATTTATATAATATCTTGCTAAAATACTGAATTTATATGGAAATTTAAAAGGAAGAACAAAATGTAATTATTTTTTTATTATGTATAATACTTCAGGTGATCTGTTCTCTGACCTATAGGTATATAGTTCATATACTTATTCTCAATGTATTATTTACATTCAGACTAATGTCCTCATCTTTGTTGCTATCCCAACATTTAAGGCATTGGCCTTCTTCAGGCATCTGTTGAAATCAGATAACCATGAGGGAATTTCCTATTGGATACTTTATTTTATCTATGAGGGTAGATTCTTCTTGTTCTGATGTTCATGTCTGGGGGCATCTCATCTTTTAGTAGTGCTCAGTTATTGCTTGTTGTGTAAATAAAGGTTTTAGTTAAAAATTCTCTGAAGATTACCTAGATATACAGACACCTGAAGAAGACCAGAGGATACAGTGGCTGAAATGTTGTGATAATAACAATAAAGATGAAGACATTAGTCCTTATGTAAATAATATTAACTCCTCATACCAAAATTACTTGAAATATAATGGTACAAACAAGCATATTTAACAGACAAAATTTTTTATTCTCTTACAGCAAATAATGTCTTTGCAGGATCATTTAATAGCTTACCAGAGTACATATATTTGTATGAATAAAATATACTACATTTGCTTAACTGTGGATGTTATTGATCCCAGAATGCAGCAACCATTACACAATAAGAATTGTGCACTTGTAGTTAGTGACAATATAGGACACTTCTAGCAGCTGAAAATGGTGAAAAGTTCTGCAAATTTTTTTATTTATTTCATTGTATATTTATATTTTCATTTCTTCTTATGATTTTCAGCTGTTTTTTTTCTTTTTTTGCTTTTTTTCTTCCCCTAGTTTTTTAGTTGCTCATTATTGTTTTTGTACTACTTATCTAAGAAAGAGGAGCTCACCTGTTGTCAGCAATTCTTTCATTCCTCCTTTTGCATGCATTTTCTCATTTCTAGTGCTACTTTTAAAAAATGTTCACATATGAACAGAATGGCTTCTTATAACCTAGCAGTAGATTGCTTTTAGAATCTTGAACAATGTTGTCAGCAATAGAACATTTACATTTTTTTTCTATTTTATATATTTGAACTTCTGATTTATATGAAGTTGCATAGCTTCAAAAGAAATACTTTTGTATAAACTCATACCTTAATTTTAATCAGTTTTGATCAAAATTTCACTTTGCCACAATCACTTTCTATGATAAAACTAAAACTACAAAATAATTTTTATTCTTTTATACAAATTATCAGTCTATCAATAAAACTAAATGTATTTTTTTTTTGAATTTTTTAGATAGGAATTATAATTATACCTAGATTTTTCTCTGACCAGCGTTCTTATCTTGGTTATAATCACGCTATTTCAGCCTTTGTACTCTTCATCCTTCTTCATGGTAAACTCCCAGGAATTTTAAAGTACACTCTTTATTTGCTCCACTGAGGACAAATTCTGTTATAAACACTTGAAGGTTAGGGAGATAGCAATAGTTGTGCCAATCGCAACAACCAAGATCAGGACACTAGTTTGAGTAAATCAGTGCCTAATAAAATTAAAAAGTAGTTTTTAAAAGAAAATATACGGTGCTTCTAAATATACTAAAGAAAAAAATTACTCTCATTATACAGTGAGATACTGTTTTAGTATATTTCTCATTGTTTTATCACAAGCTATCCCTTTAATCTGAAACTTGTAACTTAAATTCTATGATTTCCTGATGACTTTTCTATCCATTTTCACTTTGAAGAATGCTTCTTTTAATGAATATGGGATTTAAAAACAATTAGTGAATAAAGTTCAGATTCTGGTCAAAATTGCTTATATCAATTTTGCACTGATGCTGTATTAGGAAAAACATCAATTTAACCTTCCTAGTGCTTTCTCACATTCCATATCATCATTACAAACCTCCTGTCACTGACTTACTATAGGTGTAAGCAATTCACTGATCATATTCTTCCTGACTACTAGTAGAATATGACAAAGTAATGAATAGATGTAATAGATGTTACTTGCTTCACAACCCATTTTGGTCATGAATTTAACCAAAAAATGCTTCTCTCTCACTCTCTTTTGTTGGTAATAGCTGAGAAAGAGCACATTGCTAAATTGATATCCTTACATTTGAAGTAAAGATTATTTATCTCTTTTAAATTTTTATTTAAAAAATAGATCTTCTGCAGATAATTATCAATAAAATGACTGGCAGTTGAACTTTAGGTAAATTTTTATTTTGATGTCCAGTATAAAGTGAATTGTAGCATTTAAAACAGTTGTCATTCTATTTTCCACTATTGAAATTTCTTTTCAGTTTAACTCATTTGACGAATTCATAACTGTTTGGCTAAATAGTCATCTTTCTATTCAAATCCATTTTTAAATTGAAACAGTGAATGAAACAATTTAGGCAAAATTTTCTTTTTGCTGGCAGTTATTACAGTAATGAACCTTATAATGTCGATTGGCTTAAAAATAACATTTGGTTTTAGAGAGGAAAATAAGAAGGGATTTAAAAATTAGTTTACTTTCAATTTTAAATATTGACTAGAGTTTTTCTTCTATTTGGTAATAGTAAAATTTTGAGTATCAGCCTTCAAAGCTTCTTGCTCTGTGATGAAAGTGATATCTCATTCTTTATTCCCCTTTCTAGTATTTTTGTTTTTTGGATGATTCAAAGTTTTTCTGTAATGATTTCAATCAAGCATTGTTTAAACTTCAATAAGTTTTATTATAAATTGTTTTAATACTATATATATATAATTCCCTCCAAAGATTTGCTAAAATGTGAAAATGGTGAAAAATGCCCCCAACTTAATAAAAACAAAGGTTAATCATCAGTTTTTGTTATTATTAAGAGAAAATTAAATTATATTTTTGATCCTTTGTAGAACCTCGAAATTTTGGTTAAAAATTTTCTTATTCTTGCATCAGTGAGTGACCATAAATTATGGGGAATTTTAGTATCATTTTGCAGTGCAAAACATACTGAAATTCTTGCAAAAATCAGATAATTGTCAGATTTTAATGGATCTTTCAGGACTTAAAAATGAATGAAATTATTTTTTAAATGTTTCTTCTTTTAGAAAATCTTTGTAAAAGAAAAAAAATTACATCTGTTAATCCCCACTTACTTAATTTTATGAAATTTCAAGAAATTCTTTGTAGCACTTAATGTTTATATTAGCTATAAGGATATATCCTCGGAATTTAAATCACAAACTTTTTTTAGTCAAACAAGACCTCCAGTTACAGAAAATCTGATCTGAATCAGAAATGCAATAAAACTAAGACATTATTTAATTAGAAAAGCTTTTAATTACTTTTATGAATAAGATATATTGTCTTAAGAAAATTTTTTTTTGATAAATAATAAATTTTTGCAAGAATTGCTTTAAAATTAAAATTCTGTATTAATTTGTAGCAGTCAAATGATATTGTTATTAAATTAAAACTTTCTAAGCCAAAGTTTATCATGAGAGTTATCAATACCTCATAAAAACACCCACCTCTGTGTTAAAAAAAATACTTTTCTGCAATATTTTAAACTAAAAGTAGGTAATATTTGTTTCAAAATAAGATTAATTAAACTTTTAATGAGCTAATCTTCCTCAAATATAGTTTCAGAAAAGTATATTTAACTTTTGAAAGATATTTTAATAGAGAATTACATTGTATTGACAGATTTGTTAGTACAGATAATTTTTACTGATAATAAAAAAACCCAAAACCCCTCATTCCTATCAATTTAAATTCAATAGGAATGAGTTTGTTTTTTTTATCAGTAAAAATTGTCCATACTGACAAATCTGTCAATACAATGTAATTCTCTTTATTAAAATATCTTTCAAAAGTTATATATATATATTTATTTATTTATAATTATAAAATAATTTATTTTGGTTTGAGAAATTAATTTGTATTTTAAATAATAGGTTTTGAATTTAACTGTTTTCTTTTAATTTTTATGTACGTTGACCACTCACTTTAAAAAAAGAAATCAACAACAATAACATTTACTCACTTTCCTCAAATTACATCATTTAGCATCCTCCATAGTTTACCTTGACTTTCAATTATCCTGCAAGTATGTTTATGAGTGTTCATAAATGTAAACATTCTGACAAACTAATGACACTTTTACTTTTGTTTATAAATATTTATTATGAAAGGCCTTGACTAAGAAAAGTTTTGTCTTTTTATAAATATATTTTTAGTTATATCTGAATTTTTTTACATATGCATATATAAATTATCCTTATTCGTTAGTTACTTTTTGAAAAATGAAAATATTAAAAAATCTTTGTTTCTCGTAATGAGTCTAAGATGTTTATTCTCAAAAATAATGTGTGTTTAATAATGAAAAATCAGATTGGTTAAAGAATCCTACTTTTCCAAATTTGGGATTAACAAGGAAATAAGATTACTTGTCTTTATTTTAGTCCCAACTTTTTTATATGTCCAGTGAACAGTCTTGTTTGCTGTAAGATTTGCCAATGCACAATGAATTCTGACCTGTAAAAATATTAGAATATCTGAATGCTTTGAGCAAATTCATTTTTAAAAATTCTAAGAAATATTTTTTCTATGTTTATTTAGGAAGAAATTCTTAACCGTTTATTAAACTGAAAAATCATTTTAAAATAATATTTCAAATGGAATAGAAAAAAAATATAGGTAATAATTATTTGACTACTGTTGTTACTATTTTGGAGAATTGTGTGATAGATTGGTTGGAAGTCTAAGATAATTTCACAAGGCTGAAAATTTGTTCTCATTCTCCAAAATCTATCTAAAAATCTATTTATTATCCAGCAATCATTTGCTTGTGATTTTTACAGAATGATATATTTAAATGAACAAGGGATCATCCTGAGAGGGGAAGAATTTTATTTTTCTCTCTTTTCAAGTTACAGAGAAATATTAAAAAAAGTTTTTATTACATTTCAGAAGATAAATTTCTTTGTGATAAACTAAAATGATTGTTCTTGTGATTTTATGTCTTTTTGCTCAAACCTCTTTTTAAGGATGCAATATTATTAATTTACTCCTGTGATAAGTGATTAATAGATAAATAGCTAAACAGTGTATCATAGACATTATCTAGTCTACTAGTCAAATTCTGAGAAAACATTGAAGCACAAATGTAAGTTCATGATAAAATTTCATGTGCTGTAAGGAAAAGCACATAAAATCAGTGAATCTTGCTCAAAAGAAATATCACTTTATTCTAATAAAGAAAATCAGCCCCACTTTTATCTGTGGGTTCACAGTTTCAATTTTGCATGATAACCCTCAGAAATAAACAATTTTAATTAATAATGATCCCAAAACACAAGACTAATGATGCTGACAATTAGAATATTCCAAAGAAAAATTGATTTTAAATGAAATGTGAAAGTTCTCAATTTAGAGAATTTCTGTCTAACTTTTATTGTAATGTTATAATTCTTTAGTTCTATTATTAGTTATTATTGTTACTCTACCTAATTTATAAAGTTATGATAGATGTGTATGTTTTGGAATGAATGAATGAATAAATAAAAAGTATATATTGGATTAGGTTATTTCAGGCATCAGTCTTGGAATACATACCATCATAAATAAGAATAGAAAATATAAAAAATAGTTAAGTTTTTGCTGTACTGTCTTTTTGAGTATAGACATTTTGTTCATGGAATATTTGTCAATTAAGAGAATACATGAATTGTTGATGACAGAAAACCAAGTCTGGATGTAATTTATAAGTTGCATCTAGAGTTATCTCTCTTGGATCTATTTAATCAAAAAAGGAAAAATCCAGTCAATTACTTTCTTGGATTTAATGTATTCAAATAACGAATAAGATCGCCAAATTAATTGCTTAATTCAAAAGTAAGGAGATTGTCATTAATTTTTACTAATTTGATATCAAATTAACTTAATGACTCCTTACTGTAAACTTTTGAAATTATCTTCTTAAAGCTTTGTGCATTTATTGAACCTATTTTGGACAGTTCTTTGGCCTTTAACAAATTTTGATAAAGCATAAAATTATTGAATTAGAATTTTTTTTTCTGTCATAAACATCTGATACAATAAATTATAAATTATTTCAGTTATTTTCTTTTTGTTTTTAATTAGTACTTAAAATGGGAAGTCATATTTGTCCTTTCCTCTCACTTGCTTTTGAGGAATTCTGTTCACTTCTTACAGCAGTCACTTAGGTTTCACTGTTAAAGCAAAGTGACAAGATTTTTTTCCCTATCTTCACACCTATTTCCTGCTAATTTACCTGCATTCAAGTCTCAAGGTTGCAATTGAACATTTCTCTCTCACACTCTCTATCCTTGTACATAATTTATGCTTTTATCATTTATTTTAGGGCCAAACCTATTTATCGTGGCAAGCTGCCAGCCCTGCGGTGAGTAGCTAAATGCCAGCACATAAGTCATTGTAGATTCCTTGACACTTCATTCTAGATTATATTCTGTTCATATTAACTTTATTCACACCCCAAAAAGTTTATAACTACCCATTTGTTTTCATAATTTCATTCTTTAACTATAAAATGAACTTTCTATGAAATAATTATAAAAATTAAATATTCAATCAAATTAAAATATTCTAACTATATCAAATTTTTCATGCCCTTTGGTACATTGCAAGTAGTTGGTAGATTTTAGCAGAGTGGATATTTAGGACATGGCAAATGACAGTAAATGAAGAAATATACATGATGATAATAAGATGCAAAATCTCAATGGATTTGGCTAGAGGGGAAGCTATAACTCTAAGTGTTTGGTTTTTCTTTTTCCTTTTTACCATAAATAATTCAGCACTCCATTCCCAATGGTATAGACTTCACTCTTTTTTTTTTTTACTCTTAGCATTTTCTTATTCATAATTTTTGTGGCAAAACCCATTTGAAACACGAATTAAACCTTTTCATTTAATCCTTATCTTCTGGCATATCATACCACTTGCTTTGATTCTCCAGCAAAAAAATTACAAGATTGTCTTTGTGCAACTTGTACAAGACTTAAGGTGAGTCATGAGGTATTATCAACTGTAATCTATTAGATTTGCATTATAATTACCTATGGCAGAAAATGCACATTTTATAAAAGGCTGAAAAAAATATTGATTTTTTAAAAACATTTCAGCAATACAAATCTAAGTTACCATCTGTATTTATACAATAAATACTTTTTCAATAAGATATTGTCTATTATTTGGAGGATTCATTATTTTATGTAAGAATTATTTTAAATATTAACAAAAAAAACCCAAACGAACAAGGTAAAAAATCAAAGTGACACCACCCCACCAAAAACCAATTGGACAACCCTTTCTCATATTTAAATAATTCTTAAATCCAATATTTGTTTGAACAATTCAGCACAGTGTGTTGATGATATTATTACCACAAGTTGGTTGGTATATCAGCTGTTCATTATCTGTCCACTATTACTTATATGTTTAAAACAAACAAAAATCACCTTTCTTCCCTTATGAATTATATATACACAAATGAAGAAAGCTATAGAATAAATTGGGCAATACATTTTGGTAATATTTTCAGCAACACCAAAAATCAGTTGTTAGAACCAATCTTTGAATTTTATTATTTATTTTGGAAATTACAAAACAGTTTTTAATGAAAAAAAAACTATAGCCATACATAGAAAAAATGCATTAAGTCATTTTAAGTTATTACACATGACTTTAAATTTTAAAATTATATGATAAATATTTGGCCATTGACTATTGAAATGTTTTTTCAAGAAATCCTATTTTATGGTTTGGCTGTCTAAATACTTTAAAATGCTTAGATATCGATAGACTTAAGTTATTTTCTCTTGTTTCAAAATTTAGCCAACTGGAACTAAACCCTAAATGGTGCTCAGTAATAACTGCTTGCATGGAATCAACATGGATATTGTTAAAATATTTTCTTAGGGTTTTTTTTTTTTCCTAAACAGTTCTAGTCTTCAAATTATCTGATTTGAAACTGTTAAGATTACATTCATTTTTATTTGTATTTCTATGAGGAACTTATGATTTATTCAAACTGGCATTCTAATCATGGTTGTTTTAGTTACATTTCACTCATTCTGCTCTCCAAATTCTCTGGGTATTTTTGTATTAATGTTCATTCAATTTAAATAAGAATAATATATAAAAAAATTACCAGATGTCATTTTCTATATAAATAAAAGTCTACCTAATTTTTCTCATCTTAGTTTTATAAATTTATATATATGTACATTTCAGAATAAACTTGTATGGCAGGTAAACCAGATCTTTTCTCCTGTTGTTGCCTTCTTTCCTGATTAGACACTATTACATTCTACCCACTTTGCAAGTTAAACCAAATCCTGAAAAGTTATCCCCCTTTATAACACTTGGCGACATCATTTCTTCAAATACTTTCATTTATCCATTCATTTTATAAATTCTCTAAAGATCGATTATATTTTCTCTTCTATCCTTAATTATTTCTTTATCTGCTCTATTATCTGTATGTTGTCGGGTTCTGCATATACACACACATTCTCACTCTCTCTCTCTCTCTCTTATACATTTGGGTGAAAGTATTTTCAGGACAACTTCCTATATTAGATGGCATATAAGACTCTTACCACCATTTCAGTAGGGAATGTTAAGAAAGAAATTGTTGGGTGGTACCTCAAATATTACTGCAACTTCATGCCTCCTATTTAGGCCAGTTCCAAACAAGTTTCTTTCCATGCATTTATTATAAATTCATAAAATTGTAATTGAGGAGAAAAGTAGGTCTTGTATGCCATCAAATACTGTAAATGTAAAATTATTTTTTATTTCTAAAAATTAAAATTTAAGGTAATCAAATATTAACAAATTAAAAAAAATTATTTAAATTCACATAAAGTAACTGCATTTGGTGATTAAGTAAATGATTAACAAAAAATGTTTTCTAAATTCATCCCTTACTTACTTGAATATATTCTTAAATTTAAATTTATCATAATCAAATATTGATTATTTACAAGAATATTTTTAAGCTTAAATTTAAATCATTGTTTTTATTCTTTTATCTGATTTTTTAAATATTTGCACCTCTGACTATGCACACATGAAATATTTAAACAAATTTTTGATGCAGTAGCTATATGTCATTCAAACCAGCCAATCCTATTTGGTCCATTTGTTTTGTAATATTTACCTCTACTTTTTCTGTCATGTATTCTTAATTATTTCCTCTTGGGTATGCAGATGAGAATACATCCTTCTATTTCTACTTAATATTTGAACAAAGTACATAAGATGGAATACAGGAAAAAGATTTTGAAATTTTTTTCACTTATTGGTATTTTGTGATACCAATAGAGTGTGTGTGTGTATATATATATATATATATATATATAGTTGGGATCAAATACAGATCGGAATCTGACAGAATGATAAGATAAAGAACGAACGGGAAACGTTTATCAATCTAACAAGTTAAGCTGATAAATGTTTCAACTTGTTAGATTGATAAACGTTTTCTATTTGTTCTTTATCTTATATATTCATTTGGGTGAAAGTGTTTTCAGGACAACTTTCTATATTAGATGGCATATATTCTACTTGAGTGCGCAAATAGAAAATATTCTAATACCCCCTCCTTCTTAAAACATCATTAGTTGCCTCAATTTCAATATATAACCTAAAAAGATTATTTTAAAAATAGGATATCCTATAAAAGATGAAATAAGAGGAGTGGATTCAAAAATATTTAATCTGTATTTTATGTTAAGGATCTTTATTTTGTAAATTCTAGATATTTTGTAATGAATCTCAAATATTCTAACTAAACCTTGAAAAATCTAAATGTTAAATCAATCATTATCTTCTGTTTCCTTAATTCCTGTTCTTTTATTGTTCTCTCTCCTTAATGGTTTTTTTCTCATATTCTCTCACTCTCAGCAACCCCCCTTGTATCTTCATGGCTTTATTGCCTTGCTGGGGTGAAATGATAAAAAAAAAACCTTCTTCCTTTACCTGTAGACTTGTATAAACCAACACCACACTTGGTGATACTGTTAGAATTTAAGTAATAAGATGGTAACTAGTCAAGGAATTCAGTCTCCTCTGCTATTCAACCTATAACATATGGAGGAATAGATATATTCATGCCATTTTTCCAAGGGTATTACTGTGAAGTAAATGCAACAGACTGAGGCAGAATTTGAACTTGGTTTGCTGATTTCATTTTTCATGCTAGCAGTTATACTACCTGCAGAGCCAATACTCTCTATATAACCCTATAAAGATTTTTAAGAAAGCAAAATATTTGTGGTTGTACAATAATGTAACTCTTTTCATTTATTTTGTTTTAAACAAAGTAAAAGTAATCAGAGGTTGCCATTAGTTCTGTAGTTTCTTCATCCTTATTTTAATTCTTAAATTCTTTTTTAAAAAAATTAATTCTTTACACCTGATATACATATTTTCTGAAAGGGATTCATATAAACTGATGATGTCCTAACCATTTTTATATTAAAATTAATTCAGTAAATACACAAAAATATAAAGGGGCATAAGACAAGGATGCATCACCTCACCAGGTTTATTCAACCTTTACAGTGAAGCAATACTGAGAGAATTAAAAGACCTACCAGGATTCATTTTTGGTGTCCACAATCTTAATAGCATCAGATATGCAAATGACACAGTGTTAATAGCAAACACAAAAAGCTAACTACAAAAACTCCTACAGAAGGTAGTGAAGGAAAGCGAGAAGAAAGGACTAAACATTAATTACATGAAGACAGAATGCATGGTTGTCAACAAAAGAACATCCCAAAATGCAAATCACGAATTGGAGATACCAAAATTAAACAAGTACAACAATTTAAAAATCTGGGAAGTGTTTAACAGAGGGCAGAAAGTGCAACACCGAAATCTGAAGGTGTATTGTGATGACAAAATATGCCTTCCAAAAGCTAAGCAAAGTATTAAGAAAGAAAAAATAATTCATTACAAATAATGAAATAACTACTTAACATTTTTTATGTAATATTGATCTTCCTATAGGGCAGTAAATATTGGACAATCTCCTCACAGATGAAGAAAAGAAATGTTGTTCTACTGAGAATACCATGGACTGAACATGTAAGCAATAACAGTTTTAGAGAAAATGGAAACAAAAAGAATATTTATACTTAGCATAAAAAAAGAAAGTTGAAATTTCTAGGGCACATAATGAGGAAAGAGAGTTTTGAAAATTTGACACTCACAGGACAGGTTGAAAACAAGAGGAACAGAAGAAAGCGGCAAGTATCCTACCTAACAAGCTTGTGTAAATGGATGGATGAACAGAGTTTAGGAGAGCTAACAAAAAGACAAAATTTACTAAGAGCTACAAAGAACAGGAAATTGTGGAGAGCCATGATCACCAACATCCTGAAGAAGCATGTAAAATAGAAGAATCCTCATTTAACCATGAACTTTTCAAATCATACAAGTTATCATGTAAGATATTTGCATACATTTTGAACACAAGATAGTTAAGAATCATTAACAAAATATCTAATATTCTGATATTTGTAACACTTTGTCTCAATTTAATTTTCTTAAATTTATTTATATTTTTAATCTGGTTATTATCTGCCAAATTGTGTTTATGCATTCTAAAAATATGTATTTAAAAATTGTCTTTAAATTTCAGTTAGATTTTAATATTCAGTGTAAATATGTCCTATATTTACTTTTTTCCCCCCATAATTGAGAGATCTATGGATTGATTTAACCACAATATATTGGTGTATAATACATATAGTCTCAAATTAATGTGTAATTACTTTGGACAGATTTGTATTTTTCCTCTTATGAAAGAAAAATTTTTTTAAAAAATTATGATCATTTTAAAGAATATCTGCCTTCATAAAGTGGCCAAAAATAAAGTTTGGTCCTTTGGCAATTTGAATAAATTAAAACACTGTTTTATTGGGTATGAATGTTTTAAAGAGCATACCATTAGATTGATGTGCTTTTTTATTTGGTTAATTGCTACATGATTAATTACAAAATAATTTCTTGTAAATTATTCTTATGTACACATAAGTATTTGAGTGGACATTTTTCTTTTGTCTATTTTTTTACATTGGTCAGTATGGAAATCGTTTTGTTTATAAAGTGCACAAAACAATATTCAATGCTTATGCAACAAGTACACAAACACATTGCAATAGTAATCCAAAATAACCATTGGTATAAATGTTTGCTTGTTTTACTGTTACAAGTTGAGACAACCTAAAATGGTCCATTTGTACATTGGCAATATGCAACTTACATGTTTGCTTCCCTTGCACCACATGTATATGACCAACCCACGTTTAAAACCAGTTATGTACATCCAATTTAGGAAAAGATTAAATACAGTGGAAAAGTCAATTTTTTTAACTTAAAATTTTATGAGTGGAGCAAGCAGTTTTTAGTTAAATTTTGTTCTAAATTTTTTCTGTGAATGTTTGCTCTATATGATAAGCATTGGATTTAGTGCATTGACAAGATTGTTGAAAAATAGATATGTTGTATGAAATAACCTTTATATGAACTAATTGATACAAAATTGATTTACCCTCCCCTAAACAGTATATATATATATATATATATATATATATATATATATATATATATATTAGAATGTGTAGTTTATATTTTATATCATAAAGAAACAATTTATGCAAAGAATTAAATAGCAATGTTAGCGTGATTAATGATGAAATCACTTCACTAACAGGATATAATGATGCATTAAGTTACTATCAATTTCTTGAATAATAAGATCCTTATATTCAAGTTGTTGTCAGATGTTGCACCCTGAAGATGATAATTTGAAATTGTCAAAAGTACTTGGCATGTGTCTTCCATCTGACAATAACTCAAACATAAGGATCTTATTATTCAAGGAATTGATAGTAAGTTAATGTCTCATTAAGTCCTGTTAGTGAAGTGATTTTGCCATTAATCACATTAACATTGCTATTTAATTCTTTGTATAAATTGTTTCTTTGAGATATATATATATATATGTGTGTGTGTGTGTGTGTTATAGTGGACACTTCTTATTTGAAATAGACACTCCATTTTCATTTATTAGACAGTGTACATTTTTTCTACTGGTCTGTGCATTTGAGAAATATGAGTAAAGAAAATATGTCCTCCAGCAGTGATTGAACCTGCATCCCATTTGTTCAATACCTGACAGAGGACACATTTCTTTACTTTGATTTCTCAATTGTGTAGGCCAATAGACAGATGTAATAAACACTGTTTAATAAATAAAAATGAGGCTTCTATTTCAAATAGTGTCCACTATAATAATGTTGAATTAAAAATAAATCTTTTGATTCTTAGAAATAATATGAAATGTTTATAATGTAACAGTTATCAACACTGAAAATGGAATTGGTGAACTGAATTCAAATTCCAACTGAGTCTGTATTCACTTTGTACTGATGCCCTTGTGAAAAGCATGAAGGCATCTCTTCTCCTCCTCCTTGTAATCAGTAAAACAGCAAGAGTAAAAAATATATTAACAAGGAGTGGTAGTTTAATAATAGAAGTTGTAATAAAAAAAAGTTAATCTAAAACATGAATCCTCGTTATGAGTGAACCAATAAAAATATGAAATTTATTTTGTTCTGATTCCAACTAAAGAAATCAGCATTGAAAGGGAAAATTGGAGACCACCTGAATTTCCAATAATAAAATTAACTCAACAGATATAGCATTTCTAACAAGCAATGGATGGAGAAATAATTTGCAAGAAAAATTAATTGAAAATGTCCAAGCAAGCATTAAATAAAACTTGTTTCTGTTTTTTCAGTAATACAGGTTATTTTAAATGGCAATAGAAAATAGTAAAAGAAAAAAAGAAAAAGCATTTTGATACAATTCCTTAATAGGAAAAGAATAACATTTCCATTTGTCTATGATCAATAATTAAAGTTTGTAATTATAAATGTACAGGAGTAGAATATATGTCAAAATACAAAAAGGTTCTTATTGGTAAGTGACTCTTCAGATCAAAGAGTGTTGAGAGTTGCAACTTGCATGATGTTGCTGTGGTCTGAGGCAATATGAAGTCTACAGGTTTCAATCATCAGCTAATATAGCAGGGATTTTGAACCAGGAGAGAATTACCCTCCAGGAGAGAATTTCACGTATGGGGGAATCTTCTACTTTTTCTTGTTTTTTTTTTTTTTTTATTTACACAATTTTGTTTATTGAATTATAATACCCTGGCTGTCTATTGAACATTTTGTATATTAAAGTATGCTTCAGTTTATTTAATAGTTATGAATTAAAGCAAATTACTGTAAATGTATTCAAGTTTAAAAATCCAACAGTTTCTACTGCTATTTTTAAAACTCCTCTATAAAAAAAATAATCCCTGTAAATGTATATATACTAAAGACAGTACCCCTGGGAACCATTGAGAGCTGTGGTAGCACAAAGTCATGAGTTATCTTGACCGAGGGCTTCAGTGTGCTGGTCTTGTTCAGATTGTTGATCATGCTAGATAACACACTCTTTCCCAGAAACTGTAACTAAGGTCTACTCAGTGTAGTTGCAATATAAACCACAGGTGGGCTCTGTGGGTTTTGAACAATAACAAATGTGCCTGAGCAAGCGTCTGCAATAGGGATTGACTAGCCGCCCTAGTAGACAGGCATCCTTGAATATGAGTGGCCAGCTATAATATAGAAAAGAATGAAGATTTTCAATAATATATGCATATTATTTGGAATGCACCTTTTGAGTTGGACAGTTTTGGGAAGCAAGGCAAAATATTCTGACTTGCAGAGAAAAGTGTGTATTGAGTAAAAAAAACAAAAAAAACTCGAGAATTACTGCAATATAGATATACTGATCCATAACACAGATATATAATAAACTTTTCCAAATGATAACATATCTTGCTTGTGTGTAAGTAAATAAAAATTCACTACTACCAAGAATGTGGTTATATTAAAAAATATTGTAAATTTCTTGAAAACTGAGTCAACATTGCTACAATTGGGGAGCTCCCAGTGTTGATAAAATTCACAAGCAGTGATTCACAAAACTAGTTTGTTTATTTACAGTTGCCTAGATCTGGTCTGCTAGTGAACAAATAGCATAAGCCAAAATGAATACCCTCAAGGAATTTATTTATAGTTTGCCATAAGAGCACTGTTATATTATGATAAAATATTTTAAATTATATAATCAACTTATGTTAACTGAATTTTTATTATTAAATTTTTTTATACAATATAAGTTTGTTGGCTATATTAATAGCAGTCTTCTTGGGTTATGCAGCATACAATTAAGAGTACTGTTCCATTAATTTACCACCTTTGGTAAAGGTTTACAATTTAGACTCAACAGATTGAACACTAGTTTTTCAAATATTTTCAGGCTTAAAGAGTCAACTTGTATTAAGGTGTATCAAAAGTATTTTCATTTTTTTCATTTTTTATTATACAAAACAAACTACCACTTGTAATGTTTCATTGTTTCAATTTTTTTTTATTTCTTGATGAAACTGGTCTTTTTGGTTTTTGAGGCATTCATTTTTAAGGCCTTCAACAATTCTAAAGCTCCCTCTACATAAAAATGCTACTATAAGTTATAAAATGTGATAGTTCACAGGATCAATTTCTTAACTATAGGGAGTATTAGGGGAAAATTTTTTTTCTATTTATTTATTATTTTTTTTTTTTTTTTTGCTCAAGATTTTGATGAGTTAAAGTTTAAAGTCAAGCATTGTCATGTTGCAAGAGAATTTACTCCTCTGTTGATCAGTCGGGTATTTTTCTTTTTCCTTCAAAGCTATACATTCTGTCTCGCTGTTTATAAAAGGTCCAAGCTCAAAAACATGGCATTTCAAAGTGGATGATTTGCTCAAAATTCCACCAAAGAATAATCAAAATTTTTCAAATCTTTGTTTCGCTTCAGATTCCGAGGAATTTCCTTTGTCCAGCCATTCTTTAAAACACTCTGGGTTTCATATTGTATGTGCTTGAAAAATGTATCTCCAATGGATTTTAAAGAAAACTTTTGTAACTATCCACCTGACACCATGCCTGCATTTCTGAGGAAACCTCTCAAAAACATTTGTATGTTTTGCTTTTTTAAGTTTATATAATGCTCTAAATATGGTATCATTTGATGACCATAGTTCTTTTGAATGTTGTAGAGTTCTGGTGGTTAGGATCTCCTCTGTATTATGTTTTGACATTTGATGATCATCCAATTCTGTCCAAAGGGACAAATCATCTACCTTAAAATGTTTAACAGCTTCACATATTGTTTCCCCTCCTTTCACTTTCCAAAATCTGTACGAAACTGCAGCAGGTTTTTGACTCAAAATTATCAGAATTTCAATACATTTATCTATGACTATAACATTTGAAACAACAGCTACAAGTGAAAAAATTTGATAATGATAGATTATAATAATATAGTGTTATCATAGTTTTTAAATGAAATCAGGTGTGGAGTAAAATAAACAAATGCTTTTGATAAACCCAAATAATATATGGTAATTACAAATAAGTACATTTTCTTTCTCTCTAACAAATAGAGAAAGAATTAATGAATGTTCAATTGCTATCCTTATTGAATACCTACTTAAGCATTGAACTACAAACATGGAAACTTGTAAAATTATATATCCAGCATTCTGACTGTGTCAGAAGATGGAAATTATGGTTCCTGCCAGTTTCAGTTAGATTTGTTCACTGACATTATCTGTTAAATATTAGAAATTGATGCCATTTTATGCATTGTATTTTCTGAGAAAACTTAACTCTTAACATGAATATGGATTGTAGGCATTTACAAAGCTAATTTTAATCTTGCTCAAGGTCAAATGTGCAGGGCACCAAATAAGAAACAGATGCACACTACAGTAGTAATTATCAGACTGTTCTCTGGCAAAGTGATCAGTGTATTAAATTATAGTAAGATCCTTACTCAGCATCACCCTCTTTCCAGTCAGTGCCAATGTAACTATACATTGGGAAGATTAAGTTTATGCTTTAACTGTGACTTGTTTGGATTTTCTATGTGAAATTTATTTTCAAATTTTCTTGGAAGTCAGCCATTTTGTATCACATAATCACTGTACAGATTTTTGACCCCTTCATAAGGTTTTTTTTTTTTTTAATTTCAGTTTTATTAAGTGGCAGTTCTTCTTTTTTTGTGTGTGTGTGAGAGAATAGTTTTCACCTTTTAATAGTTCAATGAGTATTGGCTGAGTCACAGGTGGTAGTCATCCACTTCTCACTTAGCAACCTAACAAGTTAACTGCAACTGGTACTTAAGTTAGTCCTCTAAAAACACTGCAATTATAATTTGTAGTTAGTAATAAATCTATTCAGTTCTGTATATTATATAAGAATGTATATCATTCTTCCTTGTAAATTACATGATTTTTACCTGCTATATTTTTTTTAACTGAACTTAACAATTTAAGTTGTTTGAATTCTGACATTATTTTCTTTGTTTTTCTTTTTCATTTAATTGTTGGGGAATATCTACCCTAGAATGTTGTGATAAAAATCAACAATAAGATGAAGAAAAGTAGAAAAAATGACTAATAAAAATACTTTGAATTTAAACAAGTCTGTTGCTGCTAGGAAGTAAACAAACAATATAGTGTGAGGAATCAGAAAGGAAGAAGTAGTAATATGATTATTGGTCCTCGCTCTGTCAATGGCTGATTTACTTTAAGCAATACCTATGTAAGATTAGCTCCTGGGATAAGGGAATTTTTTTTTTTTTTTTACTTCATGCTATTTTAATAGTCACTGGATTTTTAATCTAGAATGTTTAAAGCAATAATAAGATTGCAAAAACTTGTTTTAAAAAATAACAATTAAGATAAATTTTACTCAAATTATATGATTAGATATACCCTTTTTTATACCATAAAATAATATTTTAAAATAAAACTGTAAAAAAATACAGCAAAAATACATTAAAAATAAGCTTACTTGAGTCAATAAGAAATATTTTTATTGAAAAAAACAACTATAGAAAAATTAATATTTTGAAAAAATTGATAGTAAATTTTATTATGTTATTAAGTGTTAACAGAAAATATAAAATCTTTATATGTAATCATCATATAGGCATCAATGTGTCATAAAACTATATTGATGTTGCAATAAAATAAGCATAAATACAAAAAAGGTTTTTAAAATAAAGATACTGATTGAAAATTGAATTCAAATAAAAGACTATATACTTTCCAATTAGGGATATCTAGAGAAGAAAATATAACATATATTAAGATTGGAATAAGCATTGAAAATATTATAGAATATGTAATTAGTATAAAATTGTATAAAATACTTGATTTTCATGACCATTATAAAAGTCAATATTCAATAAAGATGGATCTATTCATTTGCATACTTTGACCTCTCAAATGTACCTATTTATTTTTTTAAGCTGACAGCTGTTCACCTAAATCTAATGCACATCCCATATTGGAATATGTGGCTTGTTTTACATGTGCAATCTATATTTTTGTCTCGTTTCCTTTGCACCAACTTTACTCGACATCCTCCACTCACCAACAGTTAGCCACCTGTCATATGTTTGCATTCACTCAAGCATAACTTTCAAATAGTCCTAGACTTCCCAACTGTAGAAATTTACACAAGTACCATCTAAAGAATTTTTCTTTCTGTTTTTTGTTTATGCCTTTGTTCATATTGCTGTGTACTTTTTTGTTTGTGTATGGTAATTTTTTTCTAAAATTTATATGGTGAATATTTTTAATTTTTATATGCCACTAAGATCATACAATATCAAAAAATTGGTAAATTTTATTAATAAAAGAAATTTCCCACTTATTTCCCCTCAAGTCATGTGGAATGTTTTGCTCAATTAATAATTGCCTATATACCCCCCCCCCCCATTCACACAATTATTGCACACTAAAATTAAAGTAAAAGTAAGTTTCAATTTTGAAGAAATGATACCAAGCTAATTTTGGTACTTTTTTAAAAGTTTGTTCAATCCAAAGTAACACATTCAAAATCTGACTTGGGAAAAACTTACTTCTGCATAATATGACATTCCATTGATTGAGGATTAGGAACAACTTTGCAATTGTAAGCACAATTCAAACTCGAGCCTAAAAATATATTGGAAAAGAATGTTTGAAAGCATTTGTAATTTAATCAAAAGTTCATATGATCATCTGAATACAAAAGTTTATGTATTTTACTAACCATTCTGTAAATTACAGAAAAAGCATAGTTAAGTATACAGATTTCTTTAGATTAGAATAAGATGTTTGTAAGCATCTTTTAATTTGATCACTTGGTAATATGGTCATTGAACTACAAAATTGTTTTACTGACTAGTTTGTAAAATTAGAGAGGAAAAATGCTAGTTTGAGTATTATAAGTGTATGGCTTTTTATGGCTCTTCTGATAAGAAGGAAGTGATTGGAAGTTTCTTTACTTTCATCACATGACTATAGGATCATTAGAATACAATTTTTATGGTTTATTCTGACTGGTCTATAATTTTTTTTATTTTAATCATTTCACCCTAAGACGATAAAGCCATTAAGATGCCAGGGGGTTTACTGAGTGTGAAATAATAAGAAAAAGAAAAACATTAAAGAGAGAGAACAATAAAAGAACATGAATTAAGAAGACAAAAGATAACGATTGATTTACATGTCTGAAAATCAAGGTTGACTGGAATGTTAATGGCCAAAAGAGTTCCACAAGTGAAAAGTGTGAGGGAAGAATTTTTTGGTATAGAATTTAGTTACATCTAGCAATTTCAACAGTAAAATGATGAGACCTAGCAGCCAATCTAGTACTGTGCTTAAATTCATAAAATCAAGGTAACAAAGAGGAAAGTTGATCAGAACAATTATAATGAAAATTATACATTAAAAAAAATCATAGTTTGTCTATTATAGATTTGTGGTTTCTTCTTTGGGCAAGAAAAGCATTATTTCAAAGAAAGGTTTAAAATGCTTAAGTTCAAATTTTGTAGATTTTTAATATATTACTCAGGATAAAACAACCTTTCCAATGGTACCAAATTTAGCTCAGTACAATTTTCTCTGGGTTTGGATCCTTTTTTTGTGCTATTTATATTAGTTTAAAATCTTTCTTAATGGTTTTTATATTAGTTTGTTGCCATTTAAATAAGATAACTACTATTGAAGATTTGAAAGATGTATATTCACCATATAAAACATAGAGAAGGAAAAAAAAAATGATTGTATGTTTGGTATCTTGCTTTGTTGTTGTTTCTCTTCTGATTGACCCAGTAAAGATTTCTCATAACTGTTTGCTCTTGGTTGAAACAGGTTTAAATGTATTTTTTAACATATTAGGTGTGTGCAAAAGTTTCTAGTGTTTTCATTTTAAAAATTGTTTTCTACTGTGTATAAAGTCTAACTTTAAAAAGAGGGTGTCAGTACACATATCTAATACTTATTGATGTCTTAGTTTGGAAATCTTGATTAGATTTGAATGTGAACAATTATCTCTTTGTTTGTTACAATCTGCTAGTAATGACTGCTAAAAACCTCCCTTTCTAAATCTATAGACAAATCCTACAGATGCATGCTAATTATGGCTAATTATTCCAAACTGTAGATAAAATCTGACTTTGAAATAAATTTTGCAAATTAAAGGATTTATGGATTGGGTGTTTAGGGTCCTATTATAATAAGTAAAAAAAAAGTTATGGTCATTGTTAAAATAATCAGTGAAATATCTATTTTTCATAAATTAAGAAAATATTTTTTAAAATAGTAGAAAGGAGATTAGGATGGTGATAATATTAGTAGTTGTATATTAAAATTAAAATCTCTGGATTAAAAAAACCTCAGTGGTGGATTTAGAGCAAGTCCCTAATATCAAGGAGGGAAAGTATTTAATGACTTTTTCAGACAAGTATTTTTTGCCTTAAATTTTTTTCCAATCTTTTACTTATTTTTACTGACACTTTTCACATATAATTACTTTGATTTTTGTCAAATGACTGAAGTCCTATCTGAGAAAAGGAAACTGTATTTTTTAAGAATGTTAAACCAAGGAATATTTGGTTTAAGATCTTCCATGATGGGTCTTACACTATCATTATCAGTTCAATGAATGTGTGTGATTGTAAGGTTTTTCTGCACATGACTAGCTCCTGCCATATGTTTGAGTCTCTAAATGATTTTCCAGTCCAGTCATAGACTTTGTCAGCTCATTTTTTTTCCTCTGTCTACCTTTTCATTTTCCTAAGAATGACAGTCGGAAGATTATTATGTGGCCATTTCAATGATGATTAAGAAGTCTTCTAACAAGCCTGTTTCTTGCTTGATTGTGTTTTGTACTGCATCATTTGTGATGCTCTCTCTGTAAGAGAATTCTACAATAGTTCTGTAACATTTTATTTCTCATGCTTGGATTATTCATTGTAATTCTGCTGTTTTACAGGATTGCAGGCACATAGAAAAATTAATGGAAAATGCATGCAACAGTCTGGTCTTAGTTTTTGTAACAACTGTTTATGCTGCTGTTAAAATTATTTCTATTTTAGAGCTCTCCTTGCTGATAACTAAGATAATTGAATTTGTTCACTACTTTAAGTTCCTGACCACCAAATTCTGTCTTGTTTGAAAGCCTGTTCTCATTGTTTATTGGGAGTTTTTTTTCTGAATTAATCTCCATGCCATATTTAGAGTGTGTTTTATCCAGGTTCTTCTTTGCCAGATAGACTATCTAGGTCACCTGCAAAGTGAAGGTTTGTGATTTTGTGACTTCAATGCTGAGTGTGCCCTGACATTCCTCAAGGCTATCATATGATGTATTCAGAAAAGGTGTTAAAGAACCTAGGAAGGAGAAGACAGCTTTGATACTGATATGTGGAACCATTTTCCCATTTTCATGTGCTTATTAAAACTTCCTACTTTTCAAGAAAAATCTGTCAAAGGCTTCTGTTTAATTGAATGCATTTTTTATGATAGCACCAATATAAATATTTGAAGTAGATGTATATGTATTTACTATTAATCTGTTAACCGTTTCTAATTTCATCTTTGTTTGATACTAATCTATACAAAAAATATTTGATTCTGGAGCCAAACTTCTTGATTGCAGTGTTGCTGAATTAAGTAAACCACAGTAAAATACAAGATGAACAGATTGTTTCAACCTTGCTTATGTAGTGAGTATAGTTGACCCACCAATAAACAAAGATGATATCTCAAAATATTTCTTGAACAAAAAATCAATTCTTGAAAAATATAAGAAAACAAAATTTAGTAAGCTGAACAAAAACTAAATATGCACTTGGCAAACATGGATTTCATGCCTGCAAAAAAAAAAAAAGTTTGTCAAAGGCACAGTTTTTCCTATGACGCCACTATTATTTTAACTACCTTCACTCTTTGTTAATGTTTATTGTTTTAAAAAGCAATGATTATAATTGTAATAAATCCTAAACATGAAAGTAAATTTATACATTTTCTTTGTTGAGAATTTACCACAAAAGTAATAAACACTATATATTTATTGTATTGCTTATTGGAATGGTTGGCAAAAAAACATCACCTAATTGCCAATTGATTCAAACTTTATAAAATGGTAAATAATAGTGATTTACTTATTCACTGGTCCACATATTTTAATAATTTATTAAAAGTTTATAAATTTGTGAATAAAAAAATTATTTTTATAAATTAGTAGATGATAAATATTGTATTGCATTAGTTTTAATTAGTTTTTAGAAAGTTGTAAATATAAAATTATTCTTGTAAATAAACAATCTAATAAATAGTGTTTAATATTTTTTGCTTTAAATTGTCAAGAACAAAAAATCATGTTTAGGTTTTATTAAAATTCTAATCATTGTTTTTTATAAACATTGCTGAAGAGCAGTTAAAAGTAGTCATGGAAAAAACTGTCCTTTTGACATTCTTTTTTTTATTTTTTTTTTAAATTTTTTTATCAGGCATGAAAATCCATGTTTACCGTGCATTCTAACATTACCAATACTTTTAAAATCTCATCTGGGTCATGAAAGAAGTTATTTTGTTTTTATTTTCAATTCAGTACCACTATTATTTAGACTAACATATACAAAGGAAGATTTAAAAACCAAAATAAGATTGAATCAAATTTAATCTTAGTAACTTGTTTATACTTGCTTTTCTTTTTTCCCTGAATGACTGGACATTTTACAACCAATTAGAGGAATCTAGCATTAATCTATGAATTTATAAATCTTTTAGCCACAAAAAATATCAACAGTCGCTTATATTAAAATCTGCAAATCTCAAACCAGCCTTTGTAATGAAGTATTATTTGGAACATTCCTTCATACTCTTATGGATTAAGTTTGAAAAACATCCACCACAGAAAACAAAAATATGTTAAATCATAAATATTAAACAAGATGCATTATTATTTTAATACATATGGCACTATATCATTGAAGCCATCTCTATGTATTAAAGAATTGTCAAAAATGCCTATTGGTTTGCTTTTTCTTTTTTTATCCTATTAGCAATTTCAAATAGCTTTTGATAAGTAATAAAAATCTATTTGAAATGAGATTTGTTGGTCTTGAAATGTTAGGTAACTAGTCTTAATTTTAATTCAAATTTATTCAAGCAAGTAGAAGAGGTATTTAAGTCTTAACTTCCCACAATTTTAAAAATAAGAAAAATTAATAGTCTAATTTTCTCATCGGCTAACCAAAGTGTTTTTGATTGACATTTCCACCTCAACATTAAAATGGGAAAAAATTTGCACATGAAGTGCATCATATAAAAATGCTAAAAAATATTTTTAAAAAAAAATGATTTATACAAATTTAATATTAAAGATGAAAATAATAATGTTAGTTTAAAAAAAAAAAAAAAGGAATGAATTTAGTGACACTTTATGTTTAAATAAAAAAGTAGATGAAAAATAAGTAATTAGTATTTTTCACTTTATTGTTTTTCCTTCTTTCATTAAAGATAATCACACATATGAAATGTTTTATTTAATTTTGTTTTGGTCCATGCAACTATTTGCTAAGAACTTTTTAAAGTCTTTAACTTTCTATTTTAACCTAACACTATAGAGTATCTGAAAAAAATAAAACTGTATATAAAATTTTGGGATGCAATATGCTTTTTAAAATATATATTTTATCTAAAGTTAGTTTTTTTTTTATTATTTTATTAGAAATTTAAATTAAAAATATATATCAAATATCCAATGATTGAATAAAATATATTTCTCTTGAACTCTATAATAAAGAAGTTCTTTGAAGTTATTGTTTATAATTTTGTTACATATGAATTCTGATGCCCTTTTATCATTTCGATAAAACATCAGGTTTTTAATTTTATTTTGTAAACCAAATGTTATAAAATTATTTTTGTTGCAAATTTTTCCTTTTTTCCTTTACATCCTTATAAATTTTGGTTTATTTTAATTGGTTTTCTATTGAAATACATTTTTCATCTACTTTTTGTTCCAGTTTTTTTTTCTCTAATTTGGCGGTTGGATTGATTTAAAGAATGGATTTAAGTTACTTCAGAGTACCTATTTAAATTTTTATCAACACTCCCACCTTTTTTGCTATGCATCAATAACCCTGAATACAGCTGGATATAAAGTGAGATGAACAGTCATTTTATGTCAGAATCAACAAGTAAAGCAGAATTTCATGCCCCCACCCATGGCCTTAAGTTTGAATTTATGATAAATGAATAAAGAATCTTATAATTGTTTTACATCATTGCCAATTCTATACTAGATTTTAAGAAAGAAATGATTAGATAATAGAGATTTGCAGAAACCATTAAACATTTTATAATTCATTTTAATTCAAAACACTTCCTTTCTATCAGATAATGAAATTGTTGTTTTGGATATTAAATTTTTCAGGTTATTTACCTTGTTTTATTTTTGTTCTGGGAATGCAATGTCGTTTTTATTTTTAAAAGTGTCTGCTAAATAAAATACCGAAATTTTCCCTCCAGTCCTGCTCAAACGTCAGCTCCTCGAGGAGCTGCCTCTCCACTAAGAAGCCAAACCAAGAAGCCAAAGGCCTACACCACCAAACAAATTACTACTCTGCCTGGTGAGCCAGTAAAAATCCAGGCAAGGTTTGGAAAAGAGAAGTGCCAATCTCCTCAAACTATGACAGACTTCAAGAAATGGTTCCAGTCAAGGTGTTTATTTATTTTCTCTGCAGATCTCAAGCACACAGTCATCTGTCAATTTATTTTTTCACTTGCACCAATTTTTTACCTGTATCTCTCTGAACTCACCTTACAAAGATGAAACCTACTTCCAATGAATGTTTTTTACATAGACATGAAAAAATATTTCATTGTCTAAGAAAATGTCTTTTTTTTTTTAAATTTGTTAAATTGATGCTAATAATTTCCTTTTTTATTCTTTTTTTTTTTCCATTTCCTATTTTTGATGCATGCTAGTTTCTAAGGATTCCTGAAAAAAATCTTATATTTAAAAATTAGGAAAATGAAGTACTGTTATAATAAAATTTATATGCAGCCCAATATTTTATATTTAACTCATTAAATTATTTTTATTACATTAAATGTTATTATAGTGGACTCTTTTTATTTTAAATAGATGTCCCATTTTTAATTATTTATTAAACAGTGTATTACATCTCTCAGCCTGTGTATTCAAGAAATCCAGATAAAGAAAATTTGAAATGTGTCCACTATAATAATGTTTGAAGTAATAAAAATGTTGGATTAAAAATAAATCCATTAATTCTTTAGAAATTGCCTATTACAGTATGTTAATTAGTATGTTAATTAGTATGTCTTTGAATTAATATGTGAATTAGTTTTAAAAAAATAAGCTTATAAATTTAGTTAATTGTCTTGATATTTTGATGATTGTAAAATGAAAGCTTACAGCTATACCATGTTGAAACACCAGTTCTCATCCGACCACTAAGTTAAGCAATGCCGAGCCAGGTCAGTACCAAGATGGGTAACCTTATGGGAATACCAGATGCTGTAAGCTTGAATATGTTGGTGGTGCAATAGATAGGTGCTTAAGATGAGAAATAGAAGATCCGAGCTCAAATTCCGATCAGGTTCGTTACATTCACTTATTCAAATACCCTCGGTCTGTCATTAATCAGCCCAAGCATGTCACATTTGCTCCTAACAATACACATTGTGATAGTGTAGTATGTTAATGACCTATTCCTTCCCATGAATCTGGGGAAGGCTGACATTCTACAAAGACTGAGAAGAAAATTAAAGCACAGACGATCAATATAAAATTACTTGCACAAATCTACTTGAACAACACTGAGACTTCTTTCTGTGCTTCAGAAAGTTAAAGCTGATAATGATGGAGATAGATTACAATTTGCTATAATCATAAAATATTCGAGAATATTGTTTACAGAAATCATTAACCATGTTTACTTTATTTCTGATTCCATATAATAAACTATTTTGACTTAACCAATGAATTTTGGATAATGCTGTTTTGTTTAATATCATTTTTTGTTTCATACAGTTTGTATTTTACAAGTACTTTTAAAACTTGTTAGTTTCATTGAGGATGTGGATCTTGCAAGAAATAAAGTTTGACAAATTTATTGTTCATTTTTAATACAAAATTGATTAATATAAAATTTTTTTAGCCTGAATTATATTAATCAAGGACTTTTTATATTATAACCTCATCTATTTTGACTGTTTTAATAATTATAAGAAACTTTTAAATTATTCTTAGTGTTTGTCCATCAGGCAATTGGTTTGTTCACCATATGTTACAAATAGCTGATCAGATAACTATAGTAATTAAAATGAGATATATATATATATATATATATATATTTTAAATTAAAATCTATTAGCCCTGTACTGATTGGTCAGAGTTTAAAAACTTCTATTTGGAAACTATAACTGCAAGCAAAAATTGGTTGGATTGATTTTACATTTTTTGCTAAATTTTGAAAGGTGCATTCTCCAAACAGCATCAAGTGCACTCACATGCATTTATAACTAAGAATGCTAGTTGATGTGACTTGAGTTAAAATGAATTTCCAAAATCTGAAGTAAACAATGTGGAGTAAATTTCTTTTGTAAAAGCATTTTTAATGCTTTAAAGATGAAAGGAGATAGTAAATGTACTCTTAGATAATGGAGAGCATCTATTTCATGTAGCAACTTTTAACCCTAATTTGATGACTTCAAAATGAATAAAATAACATTTTTATAAACGTTGCAAATAAATTACATTTTAGAAAAATGAACAAGCACTTAATTTTAACCTTTCAGTGTTGCTAAATAATAGGAAAATATTGTATTTTATATTGGTGAGTGTACTTTGTAGTGTTGATACAAAGATGAATTATTGATTTATAAAAGTTCTTTTTTTTCCCTTAAAATCTAAGTTTAAAGTGATGACTTATTGCATGATTTTTTCTGTATAATTAACTAATTCTAATGTAGTAATGTAGATTGTCATTTACCTGAATTGACTGCCTATTTTCTTTAATATGCATACTCAAAAAAATGTTGTACTATAGACATAAATGTTCAGGTCATGTCACTTTTTCTTATTTGATGATTCAATAAAAATATACAAATATCTCTTTATTTTAGATTTTTCTAAAATGGCTAGCCAAAATCTATGGACCAAGTTTGCCTATGCGTACCATATATATTATTTGCTAACCACTTTCTTTTTATCTGTTAGCCAGATATGCTCTCTGACTTATCCCCATAGGTTTTGGTCATGATCTTTATATGTAGTAGTTGCCTTTCCTATTTAATAGGATGGAAACTTTTCAGTGTTTTATAATTTTGTCAGTGTAGCAACAGATAACATAGTGTTAAGTGATTTCTATAGCAAGTGCAAAATAGCTTGTCACTTAAAAGATATACTGTGACACTATGAGTTGGATATATGCGCACGCGTGTGTGTGCGCCCGCACATCTGTGTGTGTGTATATATACACCCCCACATCTGTGTGTGTGTGCACGCGCACACATATGTGCGAGAAGATTAGTTAGATTTGACCTGGGTATCAAACTTCAAGACCCAATGACTAGATTAGGAATCTAGATAAAAACATGTTTTGGACATATGGCCAAAAGGATAGATGAGTGTTAAGTACTTGTCAAAATACGAAGATAGTGAACTGGTCAAAACTTAAAAGGGTCTGAATTTAATGTCCCTGAATCGGAGTCAGCTAGGCTAAGAAATATTTTTATGTCCACTTTCTTCAAAGAGAGAAATGGTCATGAAAAAGTTATGGGGTTATTCGTGGGTGTCCCTTGTCCGGAAATGATGAAAGAGGATTCTGCATATATACGGGAGCGCTTTGGGTCATGGCAGTTAGTTAGACTTAGTTTAGGTTCGAGGAAGGTTGATTTAGGCCGGAGCACGTAACATCGAAGAGCGACCCATTAGCAGCCGGACATTGTTAGTTAAGATATATATTTTTTTTCGCCAGCCGAGAATCAGCCCAGAGTTATCATCCACAAAAAGGTCACACGCCTTCCCTCCTCTTTTCGTCCTACCCAAGTTTGTAGTTGTGTTTTTCTTTTGCCTGTGAGCCTGCCTCTCGCTCGATCCGCCACACAGAAATTCTACGACGTGGGGTCTATATCTTTGTGCAACGAGTTGCAGAGGTGGGTAGTCTCACAATACAGCAAAGAAATACATAAATATAAAATGTGTCAGAAAAAGTTTTGGAGAATGTACAATTCAAAAAGAATTATTTTAAAGTCAGTTTGAAATTATTCCTAGTTAAAACAAAACATTACTTTTTAGTAGTTATTAAAATTACTTGTGTGTGATATGAATTACAACTCTGATACAAGATATAAATCTGAATGTTTACATTCAAGTCACAGATGTCTTGTAAGTATTTTACTGGTTGAAAATTTGATGTAGTAACCATACTAAATTTTATCTGTACAAATTAAATTTTTCATAAATTTTGATTTTTCATTGGATAAATTCAAAAATGATGTAACTTTCAACTTTAAGTCCTAAATAGAGTCTATGACTTAAAATTCTTTTCTATTATAAAACTCAAATTTGAAACTAGTATTATTTTTAGCTAAGTCTTTAAGTTCTGTGATTAATACATATATATAAATATATATATTCATAATTCTGTAATATCTGAAGAATACTTCAAGCTAAAATTCAACATAAAAACAAGTTAGTTTTTTTTTATATTTATCACAAATAAAATAAATTTTCAACAAGTTCAAGAACTGCCAAATGTAGTTATCTTCAGTTTTTTTAATCTTTCATAACAAAATTGTGTTTGTATTGGGGTAATTTTTTCTTACAATATTTTAAGCTGAGTTTTATCATAATGCTTAGTGTAACAAATGTGTTTTTAATTTACTTACTTTTACTATACATTTAATTTTTTTTTTATACAGGGTGTCCTAAAAGTCACATTACCATTAAAAAGCTGTCAATTTTATATTTACCAAATGAAAAATGTTTCTGTATGTAACAATATTAGGAAATCTTATTATGGAAGATGATGTCATGCAAATTTCCTCTGGTTGTTATTTCACAAGTGTACATTTTCTTCCAATTGGAGGCAAAACTTAGTAATCTATTTTGGTAGAGTAATTATAAGACTGTATTGTTTAGATTAATTTCATTTTTAAGAAAGAAAAAAACTCTGAATACTACTGTTAACAAAAGGCACACAATTATTATATAAAAAATCACAAATATAATATTTCATTATCAATTCTAACAGAAACTTGGGACATAGTAACAATACAGAAAAACTCTTTTTTTGGTTTGAGTCTGGGAAATAATTAAATTATTGTTAGTTTTACTTTGCCAGTGAAATACCATAAAATGATTGGATTATAACCTGTAGAATCTTGAAGAGGATAAATTATAATTAAACTAAAAAATAATCAGTCTAAAACAAATGTAGACAAATTTAGGACAGTCATGTTTGGATTTTTACTTTTAATATTTTGCTAAATAAAGTAACTAAAAAATTTTTTAATTTATTTTTAATTCAAAAACTTATTTTTCAAGTAACCCATTTTATTTAAAGGGATATCTACCAGATATATATATATATATATATATATATATATAACTTTTGTTGATTTGAAGAAAAAGTGAAAATAAAAATTGTTATGCTAAAAGATGAGACCATAAAAAGTTAATGATTGTGTTTACAACAAAAGACTTAAAAATATTTGGGTGATGGCTGACAACCCTGGACAGAGGAAAAGAAAATACTTTTCTTAAATTCTATTAATGAACAAGTTATTGATGGAATTGTTTTTCTTGAGATTATTTTTTTCATCTCTTAAAATTATCCTTGTAGAGAGTTAATCTGAAAACAAGCTTGGGGATTAGTGTCACAATTTTTCATTTGCAAAAATAGTAAAAATATTAAAATATTTTTGTTGAGTGGTTTTGGAAATTTTGATGAATAGAGGTTCAGATAAAAATATCTGCAATTGTCTCAAACTTGATCAAGTTCATCAACTTTCGGAAACTTTTTTGTATTATACAACTAGGTAAAAATAATGTTTTGCTTTTTTGAGTGTATGCTTGTAAAATGTTCAAAATATAAAGTTTCTGAAGTTAACATCCTTTACCATAAAAGAAATTATAAATTAAACTAATAAAATTGAACTAAAATTTCTGTAAGATTTCATTATTGCAAATTCGAATAAACCTATTTGACTGACTTTCCTAGGATCTCTGTTCAGTTGTTTGGTTCTGATATCCCAGGTACAACATGGCTGTACATGCAAACATATACATACACGGTATTTTATTATATAATCAATATATAATAAGACCTGTACATGATATATTCAAATGAGTATTTGAAATATAAATAACTCTTAATGTAAGACCCACTCAAAGTAATCAATGTGTAAAAAAAAAAAAAATTCAAGTGACTTATGTGCCAAAAAATAATTTTCTGCATAATTTCCTGTTGTTGGTTGACTATTCATTATAATTCAAACTGTGATGAATAAGGCTTCTAAAATTGTTAAATGGGTTTTTGTAGGGATAATGTTGTCAGCCAGTTTTGTTTATAAATTTAATAGACAAATCCAAAGTGTCTTCAGTCTCAGCAAAATTTCCTTTTTGTTGCAATGAACCTAGCTATCAAAAAGCAAAAACTATATATAATAAACATAAGCCAGCATTTATTTATCTTGTGTTTATGTATTAGATTAAAATGTCAATGTATTTACCTACAAAGTATTACACCAGATGCTTCAGATGAAAATATCAAAAAATGTGATATTTATTTTGAGTTGTAGGATTCATATAGAATTCCTGTTAATTGAGTTTTATTTTTCTAAATATTAACTTATTGTTATCTGTATATCTGTTTATTGATGTTGTTGTCATGTTTACTTTAAGTCAATGTGTCTGTTTATACTTTTTTTTATCTGCAGTGAAAATGGGTAAGTGCTGCACTTTTCTCCTAAAATAAAAAACAAAAATAAAGCTCTCTTCCACCTTAGAAAAACCACAAGGCTTTTTATGGGGTCTACATGCTTGCTATCACTATTCAAAGCTTCTCATTTGAGGACAAAAAAAAAAAAACTCTACATAAAAATCAGTTTTGTAATTTCTTTGATTATAAATTTAAAAGGTTTGAAGCTATTTTAGAAATGAATCTCAATTGAAGGAATTAAGTAAATAAATATTTTTGGAAACTCCTTTGTTTTGGTTGTGTTAGGGTATTTTCTTGGAAGAATGGGTTATAATAGTAATGTTATTTATACAAGCTAACTCTTGTAGTTAACTCTTGTAGTTAATATTAGCAAAAAAATAATCATTAAAATAACAAAAGAAATGACTAAGAAAATATAGGTTGTTAGTTTACCTCAAATATTCAAATACTACTGTGCATAAGTAGCAAATTGAAAATGACTGAAAATAATAGTCGATAAAATCACCTTTACCCCATGGGAGTAAATACTATATAATCTTCAAAATAAGGGATAACTTTTCATAACATCTGAGGCAAATAATTCCTAAAATAAAGTCAATTACAAAGAATTGCCAGAGTCTCACATTTTCTTTTTACAAATTAAAATGCAATATCTTCCATTTTAACATAAGCAAGAGTTCAATTCAAAACTTTAAAGAAAATGTAATAATTCATTAAACAGTTAAAATTTAATATTAAGTTTAACAATGTTTTGTATTGAAGTCACTCATGTTTTGAATTTAGAGTATTTTTACATTAAATAATTTATTAGAGGAGAGATTTTAAAAGATCACTCTATAAATTACCGTTTGGTACCATGTTCTTAAAACAAATATTACTATGTCTAAAATTTTACATAACACAAAAGGAAAATGCTTTCATTTTAATTTATAATATGGTAAATGAACTTTTTTAAAACTGAAAATTTTTTCTGACTTTTAGAGCCAAACATTCCTTCTTCATTTGAATCAAATATGGTTGGGGATGCTCCTTAGATACTCAGTTTTTATATTTATAACTGATGAAAAAAAAAAACATTTACAAATTTTTAATTTCAATAACACAGTTATTGCCAACCTGATTTCTTAGATGATGGCTATTTTCCTAGAAGAGAAGCAACTTAATCACTCAAATATATGCCTACTTTATATTTTAATACAAATATCTTTTGAATAATACATTTTAACCTCTTATATAATTGTTTTCTTTGTAGATAAGCACTGAAAATGACAAATCTTAAGCATTTGGTAGGAGGTTCATTTTAAGTAAAGGCTAGATTTATGATGAAATTCTTTTAGTTTTTTGTTTTTTTTATGAAGCCAAATGTTTATAACTATTCTTCATGTAAGTCATAACTTTAAAGTGAGCTAACGATGATATCGTAATGATCTGTAAGAATAGGAGAGAGAATTTCTCTGGTCAAAGCTTAGACATCCCAACAATAAGTTAAGCAATTTTAATTATTTCATGTTTTTGTTTTTATTCTTTTAATAAAAGTTTCATATTTAAAAAAAATTACAGATGCAAATTTAGATTGTAAATGTAGACTGTTATATTTTACTTCTCATCTGTATATCTGCATATCTCTCAGAGTTCAATCCTTCTTTCCAAAATTGTGGGTAATTGTATTTAAAATTAGAAATAAAGAAATTAAAACTTTAAAAAATTTGTCAACTGCTTGCCTTCTTGCTGCAGCAATATCCGCCCTTATGACAGTGATTCTGAATGCTCAACGCCTAATGAACTTCATGCTGCCACGTCGCTTCCAGTCTTAAGTGGGCCCCGAACCTTATCTGATTTCCACTCCTGGTTCAAATTAAGGTGCTTACATTTTCCTGCATAGAACAAAATAGACTTATCATTTATTGTTGTTAATATTGTTGTTTCACATGACCCTTTGAACATTGACTTCCTCAGTTTTCTCAAGATGATATTCCAAAGCTCCAACAACAAATTCAGTTTTGCATATATTTTATATAACTGGTATGAACATAAAACTCACTATATGATAAAAACAAACTGGTTATTATTCTTAATTGCATGTGCATGCACTCGCACACTTTAGGTTAATTTACACCAAATTTAATGTAAATATTTATGAAATTGTGGACCTAGCAATTTACTTTGAAATCAAAATGAAAAATATGGATTATATGAATGAGATAATACAAATTTATATTTGTTGCTATGGCCTTTTCTTCGTATACTCATGATTAATGTTCAAAGGGTTAGTGCTTATCCATGGTGAAAAAAGCTGTTCCTTAACACCCTTTTATTGTACCTTCCCCTATCCCTTTACACTTACTCCAAGTACACAAAAATGCTTTTCTTTTGAGCCTGTATTGGGGGGAGGGTGACATTTATGTGTTGTATTAAAATAAATTCTGATGTTTGGTCATGTGGTCATATTTTGAGAAGTGTGTTGAGTCGATAAATTTCCAGTGCCCCTTTATAAAATAAGCTTTTAATAGTATAATGCATTTTATAATTGCTTTGTTTATGGCTTTAAGATTTTTTTTTTTTTTTTATCATAATTTTATAAATATTTGGATATGTATGAATATGTATCTTTTTAAACATTCTATTTTTATAAGCAATTCAGGTAGTTAAAAATAACTAGTCTTCAGAAATCATTACTAAAATATAAAATGATAATCATTAGTTTGATGCAAAAGTTTCCAGCATTTTTTGGCAAGATATTTATATAAACTTACATTATCAATATTTAGTGATCAAAGTATTTTCCTTTTGTTCTCTGTGATTTTTGCACCAACTTTCAATTAAATCATTTATGTATTACCTTATATAAGAATTCCAGTTTTGATTCAATGAATTCTTCAAAGAATTTTTCAATATCCTGAATGTTGATATCAATGATCTGTTAAGGTATTTGACATGAAACAAAACCAGGAATAGTCTGAAGATGGCACAAATCTGAGTATAAACTGTTTGTGCAAGAACATCCCATCTCCACAATTAATTGCTGTGTCCCATTTATAAAAAAAACCCCAAAAACCCACTTCTTTGCTCCCACCAAAAGACATTTCTATTGTAATGTATCTTTCAAACAAGCCAATTACTTACTGAAGCACTGTGCCATAAATTTCAACTTCCAACTTGTCATCATAAAATTCAGTTTGAATCCTGACAACTTCCCCACTCTAGTAGATTTTCATTTGAAGTGTTGAGTATTAACTATGATTTTCTTTGGTTAGGATTATTGTAATGAATTCAGGTTTCATCACCAATGTCCCAAAACAACTTCTCTATGTCAAACAAAAAGAGAAAGACAAATACTGACTGATATTTGTTTTTGTAAGTTCATATGGAACTCATTTTCCTAGCAACTGAATTTTTCCCAAGACTTGTAAATGGCATTCTACTGTTAACTGATTGCACAAATAATTGAGTAGAGTAAACTTCAAAGATTCTCTGGCATCATTCAAAAGATCGTAATGGGCTCTTTTGCATCAATCTACTATCATTAGCCTCATTTGCTTAATGTGATTCATTTAACCAATATATCACTACAATAAATTGTTCTAGTATAAGAGATGATCTTTAAAACATGTGCTTTGCAGTTTTATACAATTTCTAAGCTAACTTTAAATATTTCAAATTTCTATTTGTAGTATAATCTTGATTTTATTTATTTTAGCAATTATTAAATTTTGATCAGTATTTTTTTAATCTTCTGAATTCAATTCAAGATTTGTAAATGGTGCATTAGTTGCACATGGAATTGAAATTAAGATATAAAAAATGTAAGTCAAAGCAGAATAATGGTTGACACTGGTGAATAAGAAATAAGTTTCTTTGGTTAAGTTTGATCCTTTACTAGCTGTAAAGATCTGTTGGCTGTGTTGGCAATATCAGCTGTCATGGTAAGATGGGCTTTCCAAAGCAAAAGGGATGAGAGTTCAAGTCTTGCCAAAAGATTATTTCTTATCTCTAATTACTAATTGTTGCAAAATGATGTTCTGTGTAGTTGTAGGTAGAGGGAGAGCAAATGAAATTAATGTATAAGAATACTATTAAAAAAAAATGAATAAGGGTTGAAAAGTTTGGCATGAGTTGTATAAATGGCATGATGCATTTAAGTCGACTCCCTGTGACTGATAAGCTTTGTACCATGGCAATGTTTGCAGAACCACATAACCTTGGTTAGTATTTTAATTGCTGATATCATGTTTTTCAGATATAACAACAGAAAAAATATTCATTATATAGACAATTATTCCTTTTAAAATATCTATATATTCAGTCAGACATATATATTTGTATGTACACTGAGATTACAAAATATTAACATTGGTACTGGCATTTTGGAAAGGGAAAATATGCAGCTGCAAGCAAAATTATCTAAAGTGAGAAGGTGGTTTTTTTGATTTAATAGACATCTACAATTTGCAATCAAATTATTTTAAAAACACTTATGTAATAGCCAGCTACTACTTTTCTGAGCACACCTGTCTGCTAGGACAGCTATGCAATCCCAGTTGCAGACAAATTTGTGTTTATTCAATACCTACAGAATCCACCTGTGGTTTATACTGCAACTATGCTGAATGAACTTTAGCTACAGTTTCTGGGAGAGAGCACATCAGCTGGCCTGATCAACAGTCTGAACAAGGCCAGTACACTCACACTCTCAGTTTTGATAACTTGTGAATACACGCTAGCATAACCATCTCCAGCTTCTGAACAGTGTCTACACAATTTCACACACATGGTTGGAGTCAACCCATAGCATGGTTTCCAGGCCCTTTTCAATAAGAAATCACTTCCCTGACATATACATCATAGCAAAGTTCGAACTTGGGCCACATGGTCAGAAAGTGAACATACTGACCATTACCATTCTGCCATGCACATATATATATATATATATGTATATATTTTAAGACCTGCTTATATATATATATATATGTATATGTATATATTTTAAGACCTGCTTATATATATATATATATATATATATATATATATATATATATATATAAGCAGGTCTTAAAATAAGTCTGACATGAATGGACACAAGAAAGAAAGTGTGCTCCATAAAAATGGCAGAGCTTTTCTAAACTATGAATTAAATTTCTGCCGTACAGTATCCAGCTACTACTGTCAGTTTCATGCTTTTATGCAATTGTCAAAAGGCCAACTGCTTGACGATTGCATAAAAACATTAAACTGACAGTAATGGTTGGACACTGTATGCCAGAAGTTTAATTCATAATATATATATATATATATATATATATATATACACACACACACATTGAAGTGTTCAATTTGTAATTATTACAACCAACATATAAAGGTAAATGATGATATAAGGTGCCATTTATCTTTGCAAAATGAATTAATTTAAATTACTCTCTTCATTTTTGTGTGCTTATTTCTTTTATTTTGTCTATTTGTCTGTCATATTTCATAATGTGCACAATTACCAATTACATGTATAACCTTATGAATGCAATTGTTTGGATTTCCTAAATTATCATTATAACAGTGTTTTATAAGTAATATATAATTATATAATGATATTTTATTAAATTAAATATCCAATTAATATATATTTATATATTGTAATTGTAACTTGACAAATAAGTTTTATTCATATTTACTATTTGTTTTTTATCAATCCATGCTACTTAAGATATAGTAGATGTATAATAAGTGGATCAGAATTATTTTGTTACTGTATAATGTAACACTGTGACATTTGATAATTCAACCAAAAGTCCCATTTGACTTGGCTCTGGAATCAATGTGCTTTGACACAATAATTTTTATATTTTAGATACAAACTTTTAAACTATTAGGCTCCACAACTTTGGAATTTTTTTCTATCTAGTTTGCTTTTCAGTTAATCATTATACTCAATTATAAAAGTTAACATTTAAGTTGAATTAATGCAACATTTACATCTGTTTTGGCCCAGTGGTTACAGTGATATATTGATTGCTGAGAGGTTTTGAATTTTATCTCAAATGAAATGAGAGGAATTAACCTCAAACTCTCACACATAACACTCAAAAAGCCTTATATCTGAAATAGCTTCAAACAAGCGGACTCTAAAGGTTAGTGTTTCATTTGTTGTAAAGTTCTTTTTGTATCAATTACATGTGAATTAGTTTTCCTGAATTAAGGTTATCAGGAAATTTGTGTGGGTTTATGTTAGGTGCATAAGTCTTCTCTTTTATAAAATTAATATTAGCATCAAGGCTTTAATTCATTTTCACTTTGTGATAATGGAGAAAAGGATTTAGATATTTTGAAGCAAAAATGGATGCTAGTCTTATATTTATGGTAATTATGAAAGGCAAAAATGTCTATACATATTTTGTTACCTAATTTATATCAAATACCCAATAAAAATATTGTGAGCTTTTCTTTCGGATGAGAATGCAATCAAAATATTCTTGATCCCTTTATGCTTAGAAGCATTTTTAAATTTACAGATATGACAAAATTACTGGTCAGCCGTTACTGATCAATAGTTTTGTTACTAAAAAAAAGTACTGAGCAGACACTTAGTGGTAATATATTCTTGGTTGAATCTTAGAATAATTACAGAAATAAGATAATTGTTAACTTATAAATTTTGCTCAGAATACATAGATAAACTATTTTTGGTGCTCCGAGCAATTCATGCTCTGTAAATTCATACCTGAAAAATTTGCCATGAAGAGAGTTTAAACATTCTTTACTTTAAAACCCAACCCTGTTTCTCGTGTCATTTTTACATGTCTCACTTCTGTCAATATATTTTAGTTTTTAAGATTTAGCCATTTTGAAAATATGCATATGAATATGTTCATGTCTACATTGAAATGATTCAGTAAGAACAACGTTTATAATTGTTTCATCATGGTTTTGCATATTTATATATTTTCGTTTTTGCTTTGCATTTACACTTTTGTATGCTCTTAACTTTTTTTTCCCCCCCATTTTCCTTATTTCTATTTTCTCAACTCTCTTGGCTCGATTCACCTTTGTTCATTTGTTTCTATTCTTTTACTTTTTGTTTTTCACTTGCAATTGTCTCTGCACTCATTTGACCTTAGTCCCACTAGACTCAATGGTCCTTATTTATGCAATTTTTTTTTTTGTTTTTTATTTGCTTCAACCCATTATTAAATCTGTCTCATTTTCTTTCTCCATCTCAATTTTTACTTCCTCCTTTTTCTTTTTCATCCTCCATTCAAATGTGATACTGGTTTTCCCCACAGAAGCCCCAAATCAGTTGCTCTGTCAGCCCCATCTGGCCTAAAGTCCTTTGCTTCGGATTCACAACTCAACACTTCTGTCAAAATGGACTCTATGGTCAGAAAGTCTATCCGAAGACATTCTGTTGGTAACTTCAAGTACGTAGCTACTCCATTTGCTACAAAGAAGTATATGCTTACAAAAGAAGTAAACAGGTTCTTTTGTGAAAATGATGAAAATTATGTCTTCCCTCTAAATAAAACATTACTTATTAAGACTGAAAATATTACTAAAAGTAGGTTGAAAATGATAGTTTTCATCTTTAAAATTTGATTCCTATTTAAATTATTATGCAAAATTTTAAAAGAAAAGATTGAACATCATTTGAAAAAGTTTAAAGAGGGAGAAAAACTTAAATTAATTAAAAATTCATTTTGCTATTTCATAAGATGCATAAATGAACAGGTAGATAAAAACAAAAGGACAATGGCCTATATATTACATATCATAATTAAATAAAAAATTAAATTGTTTTTTTTTTTTTTTAATTTATTTTAGAAATAGAAAAAAAATGAATTAAAGTTTTTATGTATTCACTTACTAATAAAGTAAGCTGAAATTTCTCTTAAATCCAAACAATTTGCTGGCTATAGAATCAATTAATTTCATACTCTCATAATGAACATCAGTTGCATCTTTTATTTCACACTACATCATGTGAAACTTTAAAAAATATTAGTAAATGTTTTCCCATATTTTCTCATAAGCCATTTCCTTATTATTCAAAAAGAAAAAGAAAATCCTTATTAAAAATTAGATCATTTTCTTTGAATATTAATACGAGTTCTCTGCCAAGAATTGACAATATTCATTTTTTCAAATGTCAAGTTAAAAAGGTGTCTGGAGAAAGAAGTTTTTGATTAAAATTATCAGATGACATGAACTCTTATTGTCTGAACTGTTTACAGCAAAGTATCAATAAATGTAATTAAACTTGTTCCTCAAAATTGAATCTTAAAGAATAAAAGCAAATGAAAAATATCTTTTTAGGTAATCAGTATTTGATTAACAAAAGTGTGGATAATCTTGTTAAATATTTAATGGTTATTGTTCCAAGGATGAGCTGAATATACTTCAGTGTTAAAATCAGTCACACTTGTTTAGAAATCAAATATTAATTTGATGTGTGATGAACTGAAGGCAAGGATTAGGACAGCATTCACCAACTTAAACAAAGAGACCATCCAGAATATTTTGGAGTTACATTCTTTGAATTTGTTTAAATTTTACTTGGTTACTAATCAGGGAAATCTTGCCCATTTAACAAATACAAGTAAATTAAGAGTAGCAAGAGAGAAGTAGAAATTACACGCTTCTATACTGTTCATACTCGTGTATCGTGCGACCTTTGAAGACTTAATTTTGAAGCTAATTTGAGTACAGTAAATGGAGATGTAGTTTGGTCAATAACATAGTCAGAACCATGAGAGAGAGTGTGTGTGTATATATATATATATATATATATATATATATATATATATATATGCTAATTTTGTATCTCATGTATGACGTGGGCCCCCTTAAAAATAGGTCTTCAAAAGTCACATGATATGCGAGTATATACTGTGTGTGTGTGTGTGTGTGTGTGTACACACACACACACACAGTGTGATGAGTAAATTGTTGCCATTTTATATTTTTTTTAATTTCATTCAAGTGCGTTTGTTTTTGATTTCGTCAACTGCACAGTATAGCGGAGTTAGTTAGGCACTGTTTGAGAAAGTGTACCATGACACTAATCACACCCCCAGAAATTTGGAAACGGCATGCTGTACTGTTTGGTATTCATGCCAGTAGCTCCAATACAAATATTTTAAAGTGTGTGGCTGTCATTCTGAGGGCAGTGCTGAGGATTCAGAAAGAGTTGGATGAGTTTAATTGTGATTATGAAGGTATGGCAGCTTGGAAAACTGACTCTGATCGTTCTGATAGGAAAAGAACTCCCAAATATGTTGGTGAGGGCCTCAACATGGGAGCCTACATGAAGTGCCTTGAGAAGGTAGTGCTGCTCTGGGTCAAGAAGGTGACTGCTGGAAGACCCTATGACAACAGGACTCTGTGCAATGCCACACAAGCAGGAGAACCCAGTCATGGCTGTCAGACAATTTCTGCAACCACATCACCCCTTACATCTGGCCACCTAATTTCCCAGACTGCAACATCCTTGATTATGTGTGGGGAGCAGTCAACAAAACTCCTTGTAATGGCAAAGATGAACTGAAGGCAAGGATTATGACAGCATTCACCAACTTAAACAAAGAGACCATCCAGAAAAGTTGCAGGAGATTTCAAAGTTGTCTGGAGGCTGTGGTTGAAGCCAATGGTGATTTTATTGAATAAATTTACTCTTTAGTATTTCAAGATATTTTTGTGTAATTTTGGTAAATATATCTGTTAAAATGAGATGTCAGTGTTATTTTCATTTTTGTGTAATTTAGAAGATAATTTATCCATCACATCCTCTGTGTGTGCATGTGTGTTTATATATATATATATATATATATATATATATATATATATATATGCATACATACACACACACAAAACACCAAACTGACTTTTAAAAATACAAATAATTAAAATATTTACCTGTTACAGATAGTATAAACTTGTGTAAAGAATTTAGCTTGTATATGCACAAAGGCTTTTGGCTCTTTTTATATTTTTCTCTTTCTAAAAACATACACTTGTCTTTGTATGTAATTTACATAAGCACATCCATGTATATGAGAGGGATATACATTTTGTATATCACTCTCCATATAAAATATATACATATTTATACATTACATTCATTCATAATCTTACTTTAGAGAATGTATAATAAAGCCTCCAAATTTAATCTTTCAAATCCTTTTTGACTTATCTTCCATGAAGTAACATTTTGAATTTGATTGATTTGAATATCCAACAAATTTTATTTTATTTTTTAGGAAATAATATAGACACTTTAAAGTAAATAATTTTAATTTATAAATAAGAATAAACTTCTTACAAAATTTGAAGTTGCAAAGGCTTTTATGTTCCTCAAATTGATTTATAAAGTTATTCGTAAGTAACTGCAAAAGAAAATCACATTGGAAGTTGATATTTAACTTTGACTATAACTATGTATGGAATATTTTCTGTTTAAACCAAGTTATACCTTACATTTCTATGATTCTTGCATCATGTGAAATGTATGTTGTCACTCTTTTTAAGAACCTATCAGGTAATATTTCAGTCAATACTTACTATATTTAGGAACAAATGTTTGACAGAAATTCTCAATTCAAAGTTTGAAATTTAGTCTTGAATTCTGGATATTACACATAAATAGCAGTAGAAATTAAAAAATAATTATGCTATAAATTTACTAAATCCAAGCTTGTTGCTTTCATAGATTAAATCTATGAATAATAATTATCCTAATTCCAACTACAATCATTAAATTTTACCTCACTGATAATATCCTATCATCTGCTACAACCTTTGCTGGTACAATATGAGTCCTTCATTGATTTATTAGTATAAATTGAAATTAATGATTATTTTTATTGTATGTTCTTTTATAAGAGTAATAAAAATTTTAGCATATATCTGAATTCTATATTTTCAGTTGTCATTAAAATATTTTGAAAGAGATTTTTTTTCTTTTGAGTGAGACAATTTTTCAGTGTTTATTTATAAAACAGTGTATATTTTCTTTTTAAATGAGTTAAAATTTCTTTTTAAAACTTCAACCTTGAAATCCTTAATAGTTTTGTATATAAAAAGCTAAAAATAAGTTAATAAGTTAATTTTTCAATATTTAAAGAAATGTAAAATGAATAAAAAATTTCTAATATTTTAGGCAATAATAAAAAATGATTATAATGATGAATATTTTTCCTCCTTTTTGCAAACTGTTTACTTCCATATTTCTCATTGTTTGTGTCATTCCTCTTCAATCTTTTCACCACAAATCCTTCTACACAATTATCCTAATGAAATATCTGTCTGTAAAAGCCAAATCTAGAAGTAAATAATTTTTGGGGCCTAAAGGTGTCACTGTTGCCAGCAAAGTACAGGTGAAAAATATTTATTAATTTAGAGATAGTTTTTAACTGTAGAAATTATTTAGATAAAATACTTGCTTTAAAATCATATCTGATAAGATACTGAAACCAGTATGACCTGGCTTTGGTAAAAGGCTTAAAAAAAGTAACTTTGTTTCAGATAAAATCTTTGAATCTTAAATTGAATAAATATTGAAAGCAAGTAAAACTATTGCTGTGGAATCAATTTATACAATTTAATGAAAACAAAGATTATCACCATCCTTGTTTTTACCATTTCATCTGTAAGCACTGACGGTTTTTTCTCTTTCTAAGTTACTTTGTCTGCTTTTCAGTCTATAGAAATTCAATATGTTTAATAGGTCATTCATCTAACCATCAACTTTAGAAAAGTCTTTGAAACTTGCATAAAACTTTTATACATTCATTGTGCGTTTAAAACTACATTGGTTATTTATTAAATCTAGCATATTAGTTAAGTCCCTTGAAAAATGTTTATTAGTATCATTTCTATAACCCGATAGAGTTTATAAAATATGAAACATTTCATATCACTCCCTTGGGGTATGTCTCTAAAAACTATCCATAAGCTTATTAACTGAATTTAATCTTAAGTCAAAGGAGAATAAGTCTACTGCTGTTACTATAAACTATTTTAAGAGTGAGGTTGAAGTCAATACAAAGAATATACTGCTTAGCCCATGAATAAACTAATCTGCTATTTACTTTATTAATCCAAGTTTTTGTGGATATTAAGTAAAATTGACATAAAATTTGAGGAGAATCATTAATGTAGGCAATAGTGTTCAGATTCTCAAATTTAAGATTTCAGCATTCAAGCAATATTTAATGAAGCAACTTAATAAGAAACAACAGCTTATCACAACACTTATTTTTTTTTATATGAAGATAACATGCATTCTTAATTAAAATATATAAATTAACTAGATGCTTCAAGATTGTCTATAGATCTGAATATTGGCTCAAGAATTACTTTCTAGGAAATTGTCATATTGCTATATATATCATTTTTTTTCTTTTTTTTAAACTTTACAAAAATTGCTATTTCTTAGTTGATTGGTGTCCTACCGATCAGTTTCTGCTTTAGTGTGTATCCTACCACCACATTTGTATCCTGCATTATTAAGGCATTGTCCCAACATGTTAAAAGACATTCAGAGTGTTTTTATTTAAAGGCTTCAAATATCTTGTTTTATGACTTTTTAGTCAAATTTCTTATTTTATAATTTTTTTATTTTAAATTATATAATACAACAATAAATGGCATTCCTCCTTTCGTTTTGACTTTTCCATTTATGTTAGATAATGTAGGATACAAATGTGATAGTAGGATACACTGGTTGGTAGGGCACATGCTAAAGCAGCACCGACATGGTTACAAGAACTTTCTTGTAAATGGAATAATGTAAGAGTATTTACTTGCAATGATATATAAGACAGATTGTTTTATTACATGTCTTACAATTGTTTTGAGTTAAACACTTACATATAATTATATTTGCTTTGTTTAAATTCAATTCCAGTATTATTTTACACTTGAAAATAGGGATGTGATATTTTAGGTTGATAAGAGAATTTTGATCTTTTTAACGTTACCTTGTATTAAGATTTGACTCCGTCAAGTTTTATTCAGTAGACAAGATTTTCAAGATTGTTTGACAAAAATTCTCAATTCAAAGCCTGAAATTTAGTCTTGAATTCTGGATATTGGTGTACTTTTAAAGGGTATATTTTCTTTTACTGTTGTTTTTACAATGTTTACAAATTTTCATTCTTTATAAAGTATATAAGCAAAATGAAAATAGCCAAAGGTGGTTAAGGGGTTATATGAAAACCCGTAAAATTGGCTGTAATATTACCCGGACTACCCAAAGCAGTGGTAATAAGATAGATTCATGATAGATGAGTGTAAAGTCTTTATAACTTGTTTACAAAATATACCTGTATTAATTTGCAAGGTGGCATGTCTCTATTGTATAATCCAAAGAATTATACAGTAGACACCAAAAAGTGTGTAAATATGGTCTTTGTAAAGGATGAAATGGATCAGTTATATTTATTTGATTAGTTAGCTGACAATTGTCTATAGCGTTATTTCGAGATTTAATGAATTGCAATACATTGTAGAAATAATATTGAAATTGACACAATGCTTTAAAAATTTAAATAGAGATTTTTTTTTTTTTCATGACAAAGTTTAAATAATTCTTCCTTATGGTTTATGTCTTTTTAGTGTAACTTAATTTTGAAACTTTTAACTTTATAAATATCAATTTTTTTCTGTTTACACTATTTACATCGTTTGGGCTGTTGTCATCATCTTTATTGCCATATTCACATCATTTCGGATGTAGTACACTCTCACTTTCTTTAAGTGATATACATTGGAATTTTTTAATTAAACTCTTTATTTAGTCCATAGTGGTAGATTTATATAAGATCAATTTTTTCACTGAGTTTCTCTTTTGCTCTTTATATCATTTGTCTTATTTTAGCCTCTTTTATTATTAACAGTTATGGTAATTTGGAATAAGATTCATATTTATTAGGGTTAATAGATAGGATGCATGACTTTCGATTAGTGTTAGTGTAGTATTAGGTTTAGCAGCAACTTGCAGACCCCGCTTCTAATTACTATCAAAGCAATTACACAGAAAAACGCATGTGATCTCACAATTTATCACCGATTTTTTTTTGCATCTCTATGGACACATATGGTTATTGTTGTCTCATTTTTGGTTTGTGTTGTAGCATTAATGCAAGTTATACACTCTTCACTAAATTGCACCCATTTTTTGGTGTTTATATTGTCCTGGGCCTGGAAGGATTTTGCTTCTGAATTGAACAGACCCTTAAATAATCTGTTTTGAAGATTTTTATTTTAGAAAATTTCTGTGCACATATCTATGTTCATGTATCCCATGATACACACACACATATGTGCTGCCATTTTCCTTGTTTCTTTATTATGTTTATGTATTTATGATTATTTCCACGTTTTGTGAATTAGAAATTTTCTAAAACAATTTAAGTACATCAATATTATTTGTGAATATAAGCTTCAGATATTTTGTGTGTATATCAATTACTATAATTGTTTGATTATCAGATAGGGCTTAAAGGAATTATATGTAAAATTAATGAACAGTTATATGATTTGTGAAATCATAGAAATATGTACATGTGTGAATGTCTGTTTATGTCAATTGTATTTCCAAATAAATTTCAGCACTTCCCCCTTCAGAGTATTTCTATATTTATCATGTCATACTATAAAAAAAACTATTTAATCTTTATATTTGGACCCTTAATGCATATTTGTGGCTCTTTTTTTGTAACATTTCAGTTAAATTTAAATATTTTATTTCTAACATTCTTATATGTTCCTGGCATTTTGGCAAAAAGTACCGCTTTCTTCACCTAAGATTCAGAGAATATAAAACCTTGTTCAGTAGATTTATCAGTTAAAAAAATAGTTAATTGGAATTTTTTATCCCATTCATTGACCAGAAAATTTGTCTGCATCTATCAAGTGTGACATTAAAAAGTACAAAGATGAGGGGGGGCATACAAATTAGAAATTAAAGAAAAAAAAAAAGGCACAAAGTAATTTTTTGAATTACTTCAGGTTTAAATATTAATTTTCTATTTTTAGATAATAAGAATTGTATGTACATATGTATGTATTTATCCACTCAAGGGTAATGTAACACAAGATCGTGCTTAAAGTAGGATGGGAACCTACACCCACACATGGGCTAGGGAGAAAATTGACATTTCTTTCTTTTAGGGGCAACTCTGGCACCACTTTATTACAGTTAATAGTCACCTCCTTCACGAGTGGTATTACCTGCGAGATATCCCCTGGAGCATGACTACACCATATTAAATTTTAATCACTAGCTGGGCTATATATATATATATATATATATATATATATATATATATATATATATATGTATGTATGTATATATGTGTGTACGTGTGTGCATGTCTGGATGGATGGATGGATGCATGCCTAGTCTGCCCTGATATTAACACCTAGCTGGAGGGGGGAGAGAAGAGATGGATTAATACTTTTTCAAGGTATTTGTGCAAAAACAAACACAACAGCCTCGACTGGAATTTGAACTTCCAATCCCATTTTCTGCACTGATAACTACTGCATGTATCACATAATCAGAATTATTTTTTCTTTCAGCATCTATTCCATAATATAAAACAAAATATGACTTTATATATTTATTGGTCATGTAGCCTGAACTCCCCTTCTTAGTAATGAGATATTCAATTGTTAACAGCAGACATAACTTACCTTGTATTACCATAACAATGGAATATTTCATTACTAAATAGAAGGGATTAGGTTGCTATTGATTTTTTTTTTTTTTTTGTTTTTTGTTTCATGTTAGTGTTTTTTGGATTTTTACAAAATTTTAATGATCTAATAGGTAGAATTATTTCTTATATGTAACAAAAGTTAATTGTTTCTGTCTGAATTTCTGGGATGACAAATAATCATCATTTATACTGTTTACCTCTAGCCTAAAAGATTAAAATATTGGGTGATGAATTTAGTGAGTTAAAGTATTGGTTTGTGAAATAGTAATTGTGAGTTCAATCTCTGGGCTGGGCAGTATGTACTTGAACTCAGTGTAAACAGAGTGGGCAATAGCTGAGCAGTACTAAAAATAAGAATTAGATGAGATATCCCTAGACATGGGCAGTGGAATGAGAACAGTCTATCTGTAGATTAAAGAAAAGGTTCAGTTCAGAATTCTCTATAGGTTACCCACATTGACATACACCTGATGAAGGCCAGAGGGTACAATGGCCGAAACATTGTGATAACAACAAAGATGAAGGCAATAGTCCACATGTAAATAGTGTAAATAATAGTTAATTGTATTGATAAATTCTAGATTACTCACATAGAAAATATAAATTACTGTGATTGCAAAATTAAATATTGGTCTTTTTCGCTTTATTTTTTCAATTTAATCTAATATAGCTTATTAAAAATCGATACAAAATGTAATAATTGTCCTACTGTTTCCTTGTAATTACTTAGAGAATTGTTATCATGATGTTCAGTCTCATTAACAGGTGTAGATGTAGAGTTGTTACACTGCTCCCCTCATATGTCTTGGTTATATGCCAATGACTGAGCCTCTGTAAATAATCTTCCAGTCTCACTACAAATATTGTTAGCCCATTTTTTTTCTCTGTCTACCTCCTCTTCTTTTGCTTAAGGTGAAAAGATTGCTGGCTCTTATGATGTGGCCATACCATTTCAACTCTCTCTTCATGATGATGGTGGTGGTTATGAGGTCTTCCAATGCGCTGGTTTTTTGTCTGATGGTATCTTGTACTGTCATTTGTGATGTGGTCTACATAGGAGATGGTTATGTAGAGTGAACAAGAAAAAAAAGAAAGAAAAAATGTCTGATTTGCTTAGCACTAATGCAGTTTATCAAAAACATTAATAACCCCAGTTTTTCATTTGTCAAGTTATTTTAATTTTTTATATTGCTATTTTGATCCTATTAACATAATTCTAATAAAATTGTGCTCAGTGGAAATTTTCAGTTATAATAAGTATAGATAGTTTTGGAAAATTGAGTAAAATTCTACAAGTTGCAATAGAAGAAGCAAACAAAGGAGGAATATTTCAGTGAGAAGCATGAATAAATCAAAAACTACACAGCACATATGTAGTAGACATTCACAAAAAGACAGTAGGAAAAACCTGCTCTTCAGTAGGATCTATAAAATTGGAAGCCAGAACAATCATGATGGAAAAAGAAAAGGTGATGGCACAGGTCAGCTGGACAAGATGCAGAGGAACAAAACAGGAGGATCAGATGAGATGCTTATAAGCCTTACACAATTTGGGGATTTTGAGTGATAAATGAAATGCATGACAGTTGCAAAATACTGTAGATCTCTGTAAATCAATTTTTATAGCACTGTCAAAGGAAATGTGTCAATGAATATGAACTCCATGGAACAATCAGCTTGATGAACCATATAGCTCAAAGCAGAATTAGGCCGGAAATTGGGCAAAAACAGTTTGTTCAAGATACTGGAACAAGAAATGCAATTTATATGATCAAAGTGCTATCAGAGCAAGCAGTACAAGTGCATGGAAATCAGTATCAATGTTAATAGATTATACAAAGAATTTGAAATGTTAGGAAAACTTATTTTACACAGAAGAGATATTAAAGTAATCTGTAAACTCTACTGTGGAAAAACAACTTACATGCAGATAGAGAATGAATTTAGTAAATATCTAAAAATGGAAAGAAAATAATGGCAAGATTGTGTTTTCTCATTGGATTATTTAACCTGTACAGCGAGAGGATTATAAGAAGACTCAAAGACCTACCAAAATTTATCAGTGAATGCTAACATATATTATGCAGATGACACTGTTGGTAGAAGATTCAGAAAAAAACCTGAAAAAATCTATTGGACAATGTAATCAAGGAAAGCAATTAGACAGGATGGTTGTAAACAAAAGAAACAATCTAAGGTGTGAGTTATGCATTGTGGATGCCAAAGTCAAGCAGGTATGGAAACTTCGCTATCTGCGGAGAATCTGAACAGACAAAAGAAGTACCACATAAATCCAAAGGAGCATCAAAAAATAACAAAACTCTTTTAGAAAAGAGTATTAAGAGATTAGAAAATCATAGAAGCAAAGAAAGGAGTGCTAGACTGCTGAGCAATATTTCTAATCTATTGCAATGAATGCGGGACAATCTGCTCATAGATGAAGAAGAGATTTGGAGTGACAAGTGATGTAGTTATACCAGCAAATAATACAAAGAAATTGCTAATATTCAGAAAGAAGCAGCTGGAATTTTCTGAATACATAATATGGTAAGAAGGTTTGCAGAGTTTAACACTCACAGGGTATATTGAAGGCAAAAAATAGTGGGTGGGGTGTACCTACTTGTTGACAAGTTTGAGTAAATTGATGGCAATGAAACGACCAGAAAAGCAGAGGCAAAGCAACAAAAGCTGGAAGTTGTGGAGAGTCATGATCACCTACTTCCAGAATAGACATATTACTTAGATTATGCCATTATATGTGTATTATACCCCACAGGAAACTAAGTGTTAAGTGACTAAGAGTTAAGAAATACCCCCACCAAAAAAATAAAATACTAAAAAGGAAATATCAACATTTAAGGTGGATTTGTGTTTCATGTCTCCATTTATTATTATTTTTTTTTTTTTTTCACTAACGAAAACTTAAATTGTTATGAAAGTGCAGTAGACGAAAAGGAAAAAATCCTAATCTCAACAAACAGATCGTCACTTTTTTAAAATTTTATTTTTCTAGACAGACATGAGAGAATCTTTTTGCAGACTTAAAAATAAAACTTCGTTAGAAATCCGATTTCATTTATTTGTACCTTGTCAAGCGGATTCTCTGTCTCTTTTAATCCTGTTCAGAATATTTATTTTTTTCTTTCTATTTATTGTTTTATCATGTAAAGTCATTTCATCTGTTGCTCTACTCAACTATTGTAGCCTAGTTAAAGTCTCTAAAGAAAATAGGGCGGAACTGGACCGCCTTGACCTTGTGCTGATTGGCTAATAAATATTACGGAAGACTGGCTGCTCCTGTTAGATTCCAAGCAACACTCAGTGTTGGGAAGCCTTTTTTCTATTTCTCTCTAGTTGATCACGGGAAAAGTAGCTAGCTATCATTCACGCACTTTGTTTAGTTGCTACTCATTTTTATAAAAAAATCTAAGCACCTTAGAGACGCACCTTTTTCCCGTAGATTTTTTGAGCACACAGTTATTTTAGCAGTTTATCTTCAAAAAGAAGTCCTCAAAATGGCCACCCAAAAAAACAGGTAAGTAAACTTAATTTTTTTTAACCGAATTCTAATCTACTGTCTCATGAGTTTTGAAAAGAAATTGATTTTTTTATAACCCTGTTCTGTTAAAGTATACATTGATCGGTTGTCCCTCCCTTTTTCTTTTTTCTTTTTTTTGAAGTGAAAAGTATTCCTTTATGTTTTGAGTGAAGGGAAGTCTTTAAGTTGGGTGGGGTGGGGGTGCGAATAAAAGTCTTTTGTGAAGTTTAGGGTAACAGTCATAAATAAAAACTAAAAAAGGAACAACTTTTTTATGATTTAAAAAAAAAAATTGTTGTACGATGGAAAGTGAAATAGCATCAAGGTTTTGAAAATGTCTTCAATGAATGGTTTAAGAATTTGCACACTAAAATTAGTTCATATCATTTTCGCAAGGTGGGGATGCAAATTATTTTCTAGAGGGGTCAGACCTCACCCTTAGCGACGGGCCTGATTTTCTTTAAAATTATTTGAAGCGCAGTGAAACTTGTTTTCAAATGTTTCTTGAAAGCAGTGTGCATTCCATAATCAGCATACACTTTATTACTTGTTTTTTTTTGGGGGGGGGGGGGCTTGATCTTGCATGACCATAAGATCTATTTTTTAATGTAAAAAATGATACATTTAAAAAAAATTCCAGCTTTAAGAAAATATCTCCAAGTATAAAAGTGCTACATGAATCTAAGTAAATACTTTAAAAAATAGTTATTTTATTTTCTGGAATAACAAGAGAGTTATCAGTAATTTTCCAATTTGCCTTCAATTCAGTAGTTTCAGGCTATTTGATGATACTTTCAGATATCTTTTTATCCTTGCAAAAAGAATAAAACATTTTTTAAAAATCTTGTGAGATTTTTTGAAAATATTGAGGTGGTTTCAATTTGAATTTATTTGTTTTAATCTCTTTATTACATTACAACTATTATTACATCAAGTTCTAAATATATGCAGAACTTTATGCAATATAACAGTTGCATTCTTCTTAAAATTAAGCGCACACACACACAGTTATTTGTTTGGCTGGAAAACTAATAATTGTGGTTTTGATGAGCATCATTCTCATTTCTCCAACTTATGTTGACTAAGTTTCAAAATAGATATTTAGGTATTATAAACTTGATGCTAAGATGAATATTATTAGTTCTGGCTAATAGTGGTGAATGTGATGGTTCTCTATTCAGTGTTGATAGGTTGAAGTTTAAATCTGTTGTGTACTTTGTAAGCATAAAATAAATTTCTGAAAATAAGGTGATGATACATTAAAAAAGTATAATTCACCATAAATATTTCTGAATATAATATTAGTTTGACATTATCATCTTCCTATAAATTTTTGCAAGTATTAGAATGTCAATGTAAAAAGTACCATTGGTCCTCATACTTTATATCACAGTCCTTGCATCAGGAAGGAAATTTAACATGTGATAGTTTTAAAACAAATACTTTTTACCACTATCTCTGTATTGTAACTAGTACTGAGTAGATAATAATTATAACTTTAGTAATGTATATTTTAATATTGTTAGTCTGATGGGTGGAAAAGGGTTAATTACTTTCATTTGGAGCTATACATTTTACTCTTTGATGGGTGTTGGTTAATTTTATTGGTTTAATATTTGCGATACATTCTTTGACCTTTTACCTATCATTCCTCTAGTAATTATTAAATAAAATCTGACTTTTTAATGAAAATGTGGACTTCAATTTCAAGAATTGTTAATTAGATGTTAATTTATTTATAAACAGTAGATTTCACATTTCATTAACTTCAATAATTTTTAGTAATTCTGTTCAGTGAATTCACACATATCTCATTTGATCTGTCAACTGTTCACATTTAGGATATTTTCATGTTAGCCTTATTTCCTTTTCAGGTTTTCCCAAGTTTCATTTTTTAATATACCATAGTAAATATTTTCTGGTCTCTACTGAATGTGCTGATCATATAACTGTTATTAGTGTGGATCAAAGAATTGGCGAGCCAAGTTCAAATTCTGGCCTAGTCAGTTATGTTAACTTTCACACAAATGCAATCAAGAAAGGCATAAATCCATCTCTTCTCCCTCCATATATGGGTCAAAGAGTAGATAGACTGGACTCTCAAGTTTAAGAGAAGAAAACTTAATTCCAAACCATGGAGAAGGCACTGGGAGACAATTCCACTATTTTTCCTAAGAAGCCATGTCAATTCACAGATAATAAAAAACGAAATATGTTTAGAGCCATGATCACCATTTCCATCACATTAAAAAACAATCAGTACCAGGTTAATGCTATTCCTATATTAAAGAGCAACACTTATTCTAATTTTGAATAGTTTTCTAGTGTCATCTCTTTAACACAAGTACAATGTACATCTGTAATGAATATTAACTTGATTAACAAACCATCTTAGATTTTAATATAAACCTGTGTAAATTCGAATCGGTGGACTTTGAGCAAATTTGTTACATTATTATTAAATGTGAACTGTTATTGAGCTTTTAAGTTGTGAACAGCATATGCACTTGTCTCTCAGTTTACAGACTTGTAAAATCTGATACTATAGTAGAAAAAATATATGTATGTTATTGTTACAGCAGTTAGATGGTTTTAAACTTGATTAAAGTTTTCAAATAGCTGAGCACCTCTAAAAGCAACTTATGCTCTTCTACATTTGTTAATTTTAAATGATTTTATGATGGACTTTGGTAAGCAGGTTTGGAATTTGATGATGAAATGAACAAGTCAAACTGTAAGCATTTGATTATCAATGCAAGACAAAACACTAATTTTCTTTTTCTTTCTTTTTAGCCATTTGGATTGAAATGCATTTCATTTTAGATTTAGTAAAAGTTAATATCCTACTGTTTAATTATTAACTGAAAAATACCAAATAGGCTGAAATTTTTAAAAAACTTATTTAAAACTGTCAACAGTGAAATTAGAATAGTCACACTTTTTTATTTAGTAAACTACTAACAGCTAGTAGTGATTTCTTTCTTTTTTTTTTTTTTTTTTTAACTCTTGTTAGTGTTTAGTCAAGTTTAACTCGCATTTTCTCTTTGAATTTTAAGCATTTTAAAATGTTATATTTTTACTCAAACAGTATAATACTTGAGGAATATAGAAAAGATAAAAAATTTGTTGTGCTTATAAAGGTGTCGTCTTTGATCTCCTGGAAATTAGTTTTCACGCCTTTGATAAAATATTACATAATATTAAAGATAATTTTTTAAAAGTAATAACTGTGAACTATAAGTAATACAAAAAAAGGCTAGAAGTGAAATGTAGAAATATATACTTTAAATAAAATATAAAGTAATATTTGTTAGATACAATTTACTTCTAACTTTGTTGTTTCTTAAGCTTTTAAGTGCACGTTTCTTAAATGCTGATATTTGTTAATCAAACTTAAAAATAAAATTATACTCCTTTTTATATTTTGATGAAGGACTTTGTTTCTTTCCTGATAATCTCTTATACAGACAAAAATCAAGCTTGAACCATTGTCAAAGTCAGGACACAAATACTTGTCTCGTCTTGTATGCTATTTTGATCTTGTCAGAGGAACATTCCTGTCAGCTACTCTCTTTAATTTAATGTCAGTATAACCACGTGGATAGTTTTTAAAATAGAAACCTTTTTTATTATGTCAAAGTACACACCCTTAAGTTATTTTGTACTGTTGCTTGCGTACATATTAGAAGATTAAGCGTAATATTACTTTTAAAACAAAACCAAAAATTCTTACTAGATGAGATAATTATTCAAAATATATTTTTTTATACAATTTACTCATAACTTTGTTACTACTTAACACTTTAAATGCATATTTCTTAAATGCAGATATTAAATTACATTTCAGAATATAGAATCTGAGTGAGAGTACACTCTGCTCCTAAGTCACTCTTAGACAACATTATATGCATGTTAATCCTTCTTTTTAGCAATATGGATTTTTAAGAAGTTACATCTTTAATTTTATAAATTTAGGTTTTACACTGCATGTTCCTTATAAAGGTATCAATTGGTCATAAAACTTGTCATTCATTCAAATAATCACTTTAATGCTTCCTGTGATTTGAAAATCATAATTATTTTATTACATGGAAAATAATGGTCAGCTTGAAAATAATAGATTGGTTACTGGGGGAACATACCCACTTCAATTTTTCAATTCACTTACAATGCCATTCTTGTGCAGTTTGACAAGTACCCTCACTGCCACCAGCTGTAATATTCACAGTTGACACTTGGTCTGTAGTTGCAGAATCTATGCCACAATTTTTTTTAATATAAACACATTGTATGAATGGAAATGGGACTTGTCATCTTATGTTTAGTTAATGCTGCAGAATGTTTGAGACTGTGACCTCATTTATAATCTTGCAGTGAAATGGGGCTTAAATTTGCTTTCATTTTAAACTTAGACTCTCTAATACTGGAAGGATAATAATCACATTAATCAATCTTTCAAAAGTACAGTGTTAAAATGTTGAATTTAAAATTATCTATTTGCTAAACAATATTACCGTGTAGTTGCTTGTTCAAATTTTCTTTTGTATGTTCATGTATAAAATAGTTTTTTTATAGACTTATGAAATTATACCTTTTTGAATTGCTTCTAATGTAGAGAATAAAAGATTTCTAGCATTTTGAATTTAAATGAAAATATTTTACTTACCAATCAATCTTCTTGTATGTATGAACTTAAGTTATTAGCCTTCCTCCACCCAAGTGAGTTTTTTTCTTTTTTTTTTCATTTTGAGAGACTAATAATAATCATGTTTTCTTAAGTATAAACAATAAAAGAATCACTGAAGAATGTAAAAAATTGTTGGAACGACAGAGAAATTGGAAATAACTTGAGTTTTTGTGTCAGCAAATACAAAATATATTTTTGGTAACTGATTCTAATAACTGCAACTTCTATTAAAAAAATACTGAGTTTTGTTTGTCTGCTGTAATCTTGAAATCATGACATTTTTAAAATGTTCTTATAATAAGGAAATGCTCAATACTCATGACCATTAAATCATTAATTCTCATAGTCTTTAACTTCAGCCAGTCAATGTTAACAGTGAAATGTCATTTTGTCTCTGATGATAAAGGGCAATAATGAACTTTTGCTAATGGTGGAACCTCCCTTCCTTTTCTCATGACTTTTCATCACCTCCTTATATAGTGACTTTTTGTTCCCATCCTTTAAGTTTGGCTTATCCCTCAAAATATTCCAGTATTTCATTAACAATACAATTTTATTTTTGTTAATTTTTCAATATTTATTTGCTTAATTTTTGGATTGTTTTGACTGGAAGTGATTTTCATTGTTTATTCATATTCACTGCATTTCAGATTTTTAGCTGCTTCATGTTTTACTGAGATAAAAAAAATATTGGAATATAAAGGTTTGTTTGCTGAATGATGGTGACATCTGTTTGCGTAGTTAAGATGAATATTGGTTATAAACAAACAGCAGCTGTTTGTTTGAAATGCCCTGAATTGCTGGTTTGAAGCTTTAACATAAGAGGCTGATTTGATAGATAAAAGAGAAATGTTTAATAATTTCAGGGAATTTAAAAGGTAATGCTTGAAATTAAAAATACCTACAAACTAAAATGTTTGAAAATCCTGGATGACTCTGATACAATTCTGATAATCTCACCAATCTGTGACCTGTATCAAGAGAAGTTATAAAAAAATATTTGTCAAGCTATGAAATTTTTAGTTGTGACAATGAGGAAGTGTTGAAAACACAGGATGCTGGGTTTGTAAGTGGCAAAACATAAGCGACCAATCATTAGGCTTATTCAATCATTCTTTTTATCAATTAGTTGCTATGTTATTGCCAGCAGAGAACAGATAGAACAAAGGTTAACATGGGATAAGTGGTTCATTTTTTTGTTAGGTAGGATTATTGGTGCAAAAACGGTGAGCCAATGTGGAGTTCCAGATCATGTTAAAATGACAGCTGACATACATTAACTTAAAAAGAACCCACAGGAAACTATGATTCAAGAAGCTTTCATAAAGTTGATTTTGATGCACAGCACTGCTCAATAACATTTGATAAAACTAATGAATATCTGAATAAAATGAGTTGCAAAGTTTGTTGAAATGGTTGGGTTGTTTACCTGATCTTGACCTGACTGAAAACTTCTGGCACATTCTGAAGACGAAGGTTTACATTGACAGATAGCAATTTACCAGTAATTATGAACTTTATAATGCTATTCTGAATGCTGTGCAGTCTGTTTAATATGAAGAAATACAACAGCTCATAAAATTATTGGAAAGATTACTTCTACAGGTAGTTTCAGAATTTGTAACATATATTTAACATTAATGTTGTCTTTATAATTTTGGTTTATTACAGTAACATCGTTTTCAGTTTTTCAAGACCTTTCTTTCTGTAAACTTTGTGATTTTAATTACAACTCAATATTTCTTGGAGTTTCTGTAACCTTTCTAATAATGGGAAACTTGAAAAATCTGGTAAACTCTTAAAAATGTTGCCACATCATACTTTGCTATAATATATATATATATATATATATATATATATATATATATATATATATACATACACACAAATGTTTAGAGGTACAAAATTGATATATTGTTTTAAAAACAAGGAAAATATTTGTCTCAAAGGCTCTTTCATCCAACATCTCATCAGGAATAAATCGTTGGCAATAAATTAAATGTTAATTAATTTTATGTGCTCATTTGATGTTTCCGGTCTTTTTACCAATGTACCATTAAAGGAAACTATTGATATTTGCGCAGGTTCGTTATATGAGGGTGACCTTACTCCACCTCCTTTTCCTAGGGATGTATTTGTCGAGCTCATGGTACTTTGTACTAGTTCTGTGGAGTTCAGCTTTGAAAATATCATGTATAGCCAGATTGATGGTGTCCAAATGGGTAGTCCCTTCGACCCTGTGTTGGCTGATATTTTTGTGAGTTACTACGAGTCGTTGCTTTTTGGCTAAATTTCTGAACCTTTTATTTATTTTAGATATGTTGATGACACTTTTGCTACTTCTTCCACTGAAAGTGAGGCTGTGAATTTTTCAATAAACTTAACTCTTTACACAGAGCTTTATCCTTCACTATGGAAGTTGAGAAGGATAATTGCTTACCTTTTTTGGACGTTGTTGTTTAGTGTAGTAGAGAGGGTTTCCTTACGAGTATCTATCGTAAACCAACCATTACTGGCCTGTATATGAATTGGTGTGTGTTTGCACCTACATCAAGGAAAATTAGCCTTATTAAAACCTTGGTACACAGAGCGCTCAAAATTTATTCTCCAACGAGACTGGACTCTGAATTGGAGAATATCAGGGAGATTTTCTTGTGTAATGGCTACCCAGAAGCCCTTATTAATTATATTAATAAGAAAACAAGTGAATTTTATTCTCCTAAAGTCCTGGGGCCTTTTAAGTGTCCAGTATATTTGAAGGTTTCTTGGATTGGGGATAAAAGTCAAAGGTTAGTTCGGCAGATCAGTAAGACAGTTTCTAATCTGTTGCTCTGTGTTGCATTTTTTGTACTAGGTCTGTGTTTCCATCATTTTGTAAGGATAGTTTGCCCTACATCAAATTGAATAATTTGGTTTACAAATTTAGTTGCCAGTGCACTGCTGGTTATGTGGGGCATACCACCTTACATTTGGAAACGAGGATCAATCAGGATGTGCCTTCGAAAATAAGACTTGGCAAAATAAGTAACTTGTGTTACCTTCCCTCTTCGAATATGGAATCTGCTACTGCACTACATTTATTGGAAAATATAGCATGTGCCAAGTAAGAAAGAGTAGTTTAGAGTTATTCATAGAGCTGTTTTCAATAATCATTTAAAGATTTTGGAATCAGTCTCTATATCACTGTGCAAACCTTCTCTCTGCCGGCAGAAGGATTTTATCAGGTTTCTTAATTTGTTGAGGGATATTTTATTTTAATGGTCCTTCACTAATTGTATTTACACGAGATTTCCCCTTCCCTCGATATATATATATCTTATTGGGTTTCCCCTTTTTTTTGCTCTTCATTTTTGTTGTTACTGTCCTTTCATTTAATTTATTGTCAACGATTTACTCCTGATGAGATGTTGGATGAAAGGGCCTTTGAGGCAAACATTTTCTTTGTTTTTAAAACTATATATATATATATATATAGCAAATATTTCTATGAATCTGTTCATTTAGTTTTCTAAAAATTAGGAAACATTAAGTGGCTAAAAATGATACATTGTAAATACATACAAAGAGGTTAGTAAAGTTTTTGACTGGACCCACTTAACCAAATGACCAATCAAGAATTTTTTTAAAGTTATAAACTTTTTAGCAATTTTCATAAATTGAATGACCATCAAAAATTAGACACTAGCATGCTGGATGGTTTATCCTCTTTCATTTGTACAAATTGACTTAGCTAGATGACTCGTATAATAAAGAGATAATGTAATTGTGACAGTATGGTAAATATACAAGGTTTAACATTGTTTAGGCCAGAAAAATTGGGCTCTCTATTGTGGGGTAGGGGCACAATAGGAAGATTATACCAGGAATATGTGAATGTCAGACATCTGCAGCCTGTGAAAATTTCAAAGGAACATTGCATCACATGCAAGAAGGGGGGTGCAGTGGGTGCAACAGCCCCAAGCATCCATATCAGGAGGGCATTCAATCAAAGAGTGAAATCAAAACTTAGTTCATATGTAATTTGAATAGTTTCTTTCATGTTTAATCTGTTTTTACATATTTAAAATGGCTTCCTTTCTTACATTTCTCAGTACTAGGCCCTATAGCCCTTCCCAAGTTTTAGCAGCATACAATCAAGGAATTGGCTCCAGGCATTACCAAACATAGCCAAACCTCTGCACGTCACTGAGCACATCATATCCCAATTTAATGCTAGTGCTACTCAACCCACCAGTTAATGCACTGTACAGTGTTCATACTTTCATAGGGCTCCATAGTAGTCAGCCAACAAAGGTACTATTTGAGCCAAATAACATTGTCATTGGACTGTGGAAAACTGATTCTATAATACCTGGTTAGACATATTAATTTTCAAACTATAAGGTCATGAATTCAGACTGTCAACAAGATGGTAGTAGTTTTGTTATTGTGTGGGGATGTTATATTGGAATTTACAAGAACCACTAGTAAAACTGGAGCCCATTTTGACAGATATCACATATACAAACCTTCAGAGTCTGTCTATATTTCTGAGATGAGGTATTATGTACAGTATTTACATTAGTCGGACTATTGTCCTCATCTTTGTCGCCATATTTGTCACAACGTTTCCACTTTCCAGTAAAGAGTGATTCCATGTGCAATGACATGTTCCTGATAGTGCATGATCAAAAATGAAGCATAATTGTTCAAATGAGCTCTCCTTTGTACCATGGCTGTATGAATTTAAGTGTACTACCAGATTGACAACTAGGTCTTAGTTTTTTACTGTTGAAACAGCTAGACATAATGAATATGCTGCCTTGATGATTGCCCAATGATTGTCCAATATCTAATTATCTTGGGCTTTCATAAGCCATTATCAAAGTGTACCCTGATTGACAAACGCCTGATGAAAGCCAGTGGGAACAATAGTCGAAACATTATGATGGTAACAATGAAGATGAGGACAACAGTTTGCAAAGGGAAAATTAGCAGGAGATAACTGATAACTGACATCCATCAAACATGGCTCATGGAACTAGAACAGTCTACCCCAGTGATCGAAATAAAGGGTTCGGTTCGAAATTCCAACCACCTGAAGAAGGCCGGAGCGTACAACGGCCGAAACGTTGTGACAAATATGGTGACAAAGATGAGGACAATAGTCCGACTAATGTAAATACTGTATACAAACCTTGTTACAGATTATTTATTTTCACCTCTTTAGGCTTATCATGTTTCATAGTAGTCATAGTTTTTTTTCAGCAAGGTGACATAAAACTGTTTCTAGGATCACTCAGATGACTTTTAGCTACTCTATTGGCCGCAATACATGTCAGATGTAAACACCATTGAGCATGTATAGAACTCGTAAATCCCTTACAGCCATACCCAACAAATTCAACACTGTTATGGATGTCTGTGGAATATGTATAAATATAGTCATGAAACACTTGCTGCTCCTTGAAGATGCCATGTCATATAGCTGCCACTATTCAGTCAGTTATGTGCCATGCATGATACACACTTAGGCAATCATGTATCTTTCAATATATGACTAATGAGGCAGATTTTTTCCCGCAGTAGGTTGCCATTTCTTTCTGCAGTAGACCAGTTGCCATCCAAGGCTATAGAACCCGGTCTGTCCTGCTATTTACTCATAGCTGGGAGGAGAAGATTCATACGTTTCCCAAGGGTATAAGGACATAAGTGAATGTAATGGATTTGACTGGAATTCGAACTCAGCTCTCCAATTCCTCAATCCAAGCCACTATCCATTACTCCACCGTGCCTAGGTAGTTTTTTTCTAAAAGATATGGTGAAGGAGGAGGAGGAGTTTATCACCATTTTAAGTTTCTTGAATAATTTGTTATATGGACTATGAAATTCAAGTAGAAAGTAGCCATAGACTGAGTGAATGAACAAGCCGAATGAAAAGTATTTAATTTGAGTCAGTCCTTTTAATGCAAGAGGGGGAGGCAGATATAAATCATTTCCTTAACTGTCACATGTTATCCTCATCTAGTTATGATATGATTTTTTTTTTTTTTAATTTCCCCAGCCCCAACCCTAACAAGCAATTGATTACTTGAATAGTATAAAAGATGATTAGAAAGAAAGGAGAGACTAGCTGACTCTTCCCACCTTTCATCCAGCAAAGGCTGCTGTAACAACATCAATGCTTTTGTCCTCTCAGAAAGTCTCACTTCATCTCATTACTCTGCTTACCTGTCAGACTTGTTTGATTGAAACTTTTTAAAATTTTTATTTCATTCAACACTGTTTCTATTGTGAACTCCTCCTTCTTGATCTCTCACTTGGCCATTTCATTTATATCACATGCCAACAAAAACAATGAATTCTTTTAATAAAAAAATAGGTAAATTAAAATCTTTCAAATGGACATGTTACAATTCTATTTCTGATTTTTTTTTTCTCTGTTCTAAATTGATTTTTTAATGGTACTTTGAGGAGATGCATATTGATTCAGTTAGTGTCAAAATGAAACCTAGAAATAAGGTAAAAATTCTTTTTATGTCTTACTATTTTTCCAAAAAGTGTTAATAAGAGAAACATTAAACTTGACTAACCTGTCTCATCCTCCGTCCTTACCATGCTGTCCTTGTAGCAAAATTAGGATGATGCATGAATCTGATTTGGTTTCATTTTAATACATCTCTTTATTTGACTTTTATTTTAGAACCAGTTGTAATTAATGTGCATTGAATCAAACTTTTAGACAAGAATGGAGATAATTTTAGTAAAAATTATTCATATAATAAAAATGATTATTAATTAATTTTCTTTTTTTAAATTTTAATATTTTTGTACTTAAAATAACTCCAATAACTTTTTTAAATAAATTTGAGAAAGCAGTTACTGTAAATATTAAGTATACATTGATTACTATAGTGCTTCTCATTTTAATTCACACTGTTAAGGTATTTATATATAAATATTAATGCCTTAGAATGAGGATAATTGTCATAATGAGGAACTAAACCAAAACAATCATGAAGAGAGTTGTTATCATTAGGAACAGCAGAAATATCAACAAAAGATAATGCTAATGAAATTAAAGAATTAAAATTGCTTTCCTATTTTTCCTGTTTTAAATAAACTTCTCAAAAAAAGAAAATTCAGCTTCATAAAATCAAATTAATTAATAAAACCAATTGGCTGAATGATGGTCACTTCACATTACAGAACATATGTGCATGAATCAAGTTTCCCTAGTCTTTTCTGATATTAACCCCAATTGTGCACAATGATTTTGTTATTCCCCTTCTCAACCTTCAACAGTTCAGAGGCTCAAGTTGATTTCATTAGTTATTACTTATGCTCTGAGGAAATATATAAAAATATTGAGTTAAGGATAAGTTATTTATTTCAGAAGTTTTATTAATTAAAAGTGTTAATTTTTAATGAAGTTCAGTATGTCATAGTATCTTGGATGTTTGCCTACCTTTTAATAATCTGTAGAATCTTCTAATTTTACAGATTTTGTACTTAAAATAACTCCAATAACTTTTTAAAATAAATTTGAGAAAGCAGTTACTGTATATATTAAGTATACATTGCTAATTCGACATTGCTAAAAGATGTGATTCCATTGTAAAACATCAATTTACCTCAATGATTGGACATTGATCACCACTACTCTGAAATTTTTGTTATTGTGCATAATGTTTTTTAAGTTTATTTAAAATTCAGATGTATATCTACCCTACAAAAATAATTGGATAAGTTATGTTTAAAAAACAAAACAAAAAACTGAGTTAATTCATGAAGCCAGAATAAAGATCAGTTAAATTTTATTTAATTTTGAAAAATAAAAATATAAAAATCAACATTGTCATTAAATGAACTCTATGACTAATATTTGTAATTAGGGTTTTCACAATCATTTAATCATAATAATTGTTGCTGTTATTCAACTGAGCGGATCAAATGAGCTAGTATGTTATTTGTACATAAAATATATATTTATATAGATATCAAAAAGAAATGCCACCACACACCCACTTTTTAATACTTGAATTATTTATTTCAAGTAGCTTGTTAATTTTTTGTACTAATGCATCTTTATTGTCTATTTTTCTAATAGATATGAAATTATTTCTTTTGGATCATCTGGTGTGACTTTGTATTACATGTTTGTTTTTCTCTCTTTGATTTTATGTCATCATTTGAAAGTTTCTTTTTCAAAGATTTATTGCTTTTATTTTTATCAAATCCTGTCACTAACATTTTTGAACTTGAGATATTTTTGTTTTCATGGCTATCAAGTTTGCATAGACACAAAATTGCACTGAGAAAAATGACGAATCTTTGAGTAAAAAAAAAAAAATATTGGTTATACCAGCCAATGATCCACTTGGTTGAATCAACTTTTATAACTTTTTAAAGCAATGTAAACTGTAGTTAGAAAGCTATCAGGTAACTTAAGTCCTTACTTGAATAAATCTTTCTTTCAATATTGAAATTATTTAGCCAATAGATTTGTTAGTTGGCTTATAATTTATAACATTTAAGTGTATCAGGTAAATAGAATTTAAACAATTTTTGTTTACCTGTAAACAAAAACTTAAACATGAAAAAAAATCACTGATATTTATTAGATTAACTTCTGTCAAGCAACTTTCAACATTAAAAATCCATTTTAATGCACCACTGCATTCTATGTGCCAAAATCTAAAATTTTATTAGAGATTTTATTAGTTAAAATATTTTTAGCACTGTGCACGACATGACTAGTCACTTATCTAGGATGTTTACAATACATTGCTACTGTGCTGAGATGGTAATTATAGAAGAGGGTTAGTCATGTTCACTTTCCTCTGTTAAGTGCCAATGACAATTTAAAAAGAATAAAAAACATGGGATTGTAAGCAGCAAATTGTCGAATAATAATTAAATAACTGTGAACCAAACTTATATATCTTATAAACATTTTCAGTGACTCTGCTTTATAAATTTGCAAATATCATTGAAAACCTTTACAGGACATCTGTACATACAAGATTAAAAATGCTAAACGTTTTTTTTATTAACATTTGGCAACACATTATATAAACATAATCCAGGGATTCCTTTTGTTCTTTCCCCTTGCATTAAACATTTTAAGTCAAAAATGCTTAATCACATATCAATTTACAAACATTTGTTTTCAAAAGCTGAAAAAAATGTGGTTTAAAAAAATTCAGATTAATTTCAAGTGACTTAATTCTCTCTTAAAATATTGTATGTATTTATTTATTTTAAAGACAAGTTTTCAAATACTACTAATTCAAAAAACTCCTGATATATATTTTTTCTTTTTCGCATGACTTAATTATTTTTTTGTGGCACCAAAGAGAGGGAGGTGGTGGGGGGGGGGAGTCAATGATTTGGTATACTGAACTGTCCAGTCAGATTTGCTTCAATTTATCCTCTTTCTAGCCACACATTTAAAACATGATCTCTTCTCATATTTCTGTTTTTGTTCTCATTATATCCAGCAAATTACAATGTTCTCATCATTTTGTATACATCTACTAAAATGACCATGTCTGTTATAGTTTTTTTTTTTTTTTTTTTTTTTTTTTTTTGCACTGAGGAGTGACAATATGAAATCTGCAAATTATTTTATTGATAGAAAAGACAAACTGTTCAGATGATTTTTTTTTTCCTTTCATTAATTTCCCTTTTTGCTTCTCTTCATCTACAGACAACAGCTGTATGGTCAGCTATTTCAGCACTAAATTCTCAAGAGAAATAAGCTGACCAATCATATGATGATCATCAATGAGAAAGTTGCTTATTTCTGCTTGGAACATACTTGTGAAACCTTTGGGTCATTATTAACCTATTTAACATAGATTAAGGCCCATAAGTTTTAAATATAGTATTGAATTCATTTTGTAACTTTTTTTTTTATTGTGTTATGAACTTCTAAATGTAAAAAAATGATTTATTTTTCATGGATTTTTTTATATTTTGAATCTGATATCTTTTTTTATGCTTATATTCTGAATGTTGAATTTTACAAAAAAGAATAAAATGACATTTTATAACTTTATCCATTTTTGACTGAATTTGCTAACCTTCCTTTTATTTCTATTGTTGATCAATTTGTCTTTGTGTGCCTATGTATCTTGAAATGATATATATGTATATATATATATGCATCCAGGTACATCAATAAGTTGAAAGCCTAATGAAAAAAAATATTAAAAAACCATTTATTTTATGCAAAAATATTTCCTTCCTTATCATTGTACTTAAATTTATCAGTAGGTATAATAATAAAGATCAAACATTAGACAGTGAAAATTTCAGATCAGAATTCGGCTAGTAACTACCAGGCTATCGACTTATTGATCCACCCTCCTCCTCCTCCTCACACATAGCTAACACTCTTTTTATAAACAAACTTTTTCAAGTGAAATTACTTGTAATACATTTCCTTCATGCCAAAGATGTCTAACCCATAAATTTACTTATTGCTTCTGGGTCATGCATACTAACTTGATGTTTCTTTTTCTCTAGACGTAGCACATCGCACAGTAGTTTGGCCGCGCGACACTCTATTACTAAGGGGTAACATTTATTGCTTTGACTAAATACTTGATTTTAAATTTTTGTTTATATTTTTTTACACCTGGGCTGGTTGCACTAATCTTATCCTTCTAACCTTGCACTTTCAATCCTGCCACCAACAATTTTAACAAGTAAAATTTCACTCTTATCAGTATTACAAGTAATCAGTAATTACCATGATTCCTAAATACATGCGAATAAAGCACTTTAATAACTTAGTAATTGTTTTTAGTCACTCTTCAAATTACTGTTATTTATTATACAGATTAGAAGTTAGTAATTTTTCTTGAAAATGTGTTAATGGTGTGCTTATCCTAAATGGTTTTAACTTAGTATTTTGAAAAGGTGAAAATTAAGATACCCTCTGGAAGGAGAAACTTTACTTTTGAAAAACTGAATAATTATCATTAAAACAAAATAATTTCATTGAATATTAGCATTATAATTTGACTTTTTGTAAAAAAGAAAAAGAAAAAAAATTATTTTGGTTTTTACTGATAAATTTAAATCTGTTGGAATTATTTGACATTTGTTTGCAACTATGTTAAAAAGTCCATAAAATATATATATATATATATATATATATATATATATATATATATATATATATATATAATTTTTTCATTCTTGTGGGGGTGATAGCATCATACATTGGGCTTTTCTCTATTATTCTTTGCAAAGAAAAGTTGTTTGTTTTTAACTTGCATGTTTAAACTCTTTTATTATTATATATATATTTTTTTTTTTAATAAATTTTCAAAGCCTATTTTTCTTTCTTTTCTTTACAAAACCTATTGGGATAATTATTTATAAATCTCTTTGGTTAATGGTTGATTTAATGTAAAATTAAAAACTATAAAGAAAAATTAAGAGATATTTAAATTTAAGTAGCTTTTTGTTTGTTTAAGCTGGCATTGTCTTGAAGTCAATTAAAGTTCTTTTGAAGAAAACTCCATTTACATTTGAATAAGATACAAGTGAAATAATATGGATTCTGTAATTGCTGTCTTTGTATGTACTCTCTACTAAACAACTATTCAGTAAAGTCATTGAGAGACTTTAGACTACATTCAGATGGTGTATATCACTGTCTAGCCTTTGTTTTAAAACTAACTCTAAAAGACATGTTTTGTAGATCATCAATATTTGCCATTGCTTATTTATAGAAATATTCATATATAAATGATATAATTTATTTATTTACACTTAGAATTCTAACCACCAAATAATCCCCTCCTATGTCATTTTATTTAATTTTTATGTCCTTATATTCTTATAAGAGATAGTATTCTTTTAGAGATATTAATAAATATTAAAATAATTAATTTTACCACTCTTTCTAAAACTGTCTTTCAAACTTAATTTCATTTCTAAGTGTTGAATTATGATGTAAATTTTATTTTTTGAGGTTATGATGATAAAATATATTTGTAAAATGTTGTCTTTAACTTGTTTCTTAGAACAATTGTTACTAAACTGTTTTCCCAAAAGTACCACAGCTCCATGATTGTACAGTAAAATTTAATATACAATGTGTATATTATACAATAATGGTATTGTATAATATAACACCAGGACATTTTTACATTGTGAATTTTATATAAAAGTATTAATCATTTGACATACATTTGAATAATACAATGTATTTTATCTATTGTCAGTTAAACTGGTTTCAAAAAGTACTTTGCTTACTATTTTCCTATTTGTAGTTTATAATACCTATTCTTTTTCTGTTATTACTACTATTTGCTTATCACAAATTAAACTAATTTGTTTTTTTAGGATTTTTTCTCAAAAATCTTTTAAGTCAATAAAAGAACATTCTTCCTCCTCTTAACAAATTCTATGAACTTTATTTACATTTGACTAAAAGAAGTGCTTTTTATGGCACTAACAAAAAGCTGCTGATATGATGCAATAATCAGCTCCTCCCTCATTCAACAAGTTATTTGTTACAATTTCTGTTTTTAGGCCTTTTTAAATACTATTTGGTGTACTACTGTTGTGATTTACATTGGCAAAAAGAATTGCCCCTTTACTCTTTTATTTTTTTCAAAAAATATTTTTTTAATTGTTCAAATGGAAATTGATCATCTAAGCTTGTTCATTGCTATCTGTTTGTACATTCCTTTCCTCCTTACCCAGAATTTCTGTCCAATGTGTTTGTAAAACTACATGATCATAGTGCTGTCTAAAATTTATAATTTCTGACCAACTTTTTTTCTTTTTATTTTCTTTTTTTTAATACCAATATAGACAGTCTCTTTTGAACATTTCTGATGTTATCCAGTTTTTGCTTATCTAGACTCATTTCGTTTTTAACACTTTAATTTTCAAAATTTAAATTTCTAGTCTGCCAAGTAACTTGACAAATACAGATCTCTGTACCAATTACAAGTTATAATTTCCTTTCTAATGAAATTTCATTTTGATATTAACCTCACAGTTTTAAATTGCTGTCCTGTGTGTCCATTGAAAATATCTTTGGATTTTTGTCTGTCTCACAACTGACAGAATATTGCTATGCTTAACAGTGGAAGATTCTTTGTGGGCCAAATGCATCTTCATTTTAGGAATTTAGACAGAATCTGAAAGAATAAGAGAGATGCCTTTTTTATGGACAGAAAAAAAGCAAGGGTAATGTCATGCCATGGAGATAAACATGTGAATAGCATGTGAAATCAACAAATTTTGGTGTTGTAATTAAGTTGCAAATGCTTTTTACAGTAAACTAGGTACCTCCACAGATTCGCAATACCTAAGGTTTAAAATGAATCTTTAAAAATAAAATCTTTTTTTAAGCTTTTATTTTGGCCAATTAAACCAAGCTGATAGATTAAATTTAATATTTCCAATGAGCAAAATATTTTGCTGTATTTCAAAACTAATTTAAATTAGGAGTTTTTGTTTTGAAATTGCTGAAATTTTTAATGTAAATTCCCTTTATTAGAAAATCTTCCAAAAATATACTTTTCTGAAGATTTATTTGAGGAATATTAACTGATTTAAAGTATAATTAATCTGATTTGAAACAAATATTATTTACTTTAAGTTTAAAACATCACAGAAATGCATATTTTTTACACGTCTGGTAGCTGTTTTAATCTGTTGATGTATTGATAGATTGATGTTTATCTAATATTGTTCTATAGGGGCTTTATCCATAAAAATTAATTGGAGAATAACATGTCCACCTTTTTTATATAAAACTTTTAAGTACTTGGTAATCTTAAAAATTTAGGAAAATATTCACCGTAATCTAATGTTTTTATTGAATTTTAGATACTTTGGCTTTAAATTTACTATAGTTATAGCTCTTATTTTTTGATAATGTTGTGTAGGAACTTCCATATATACAAAAATCAGCAAAATTAAATTTTTTTTAAAATACTGGGATACCTCAGATTGTAATAAGCTTTTTGATTTATTATTAGTAAATATAGTTTTATTTAACAATATTCCCTAAACATTACACTATTGAAACTGAATTTTAAAAGATTTAAAAACATTATAAATTATTCTATTTAAAAAAAAAAAAAAAAATGAAAACGAATCTTGTAAAAATTCATCATTCATTGAAAAAAAATTTTTTTCTAAAGACATTAGTGTCCTTATTCATAAAAGCAATTAAAAGCTTTTCTAATTAAATGTCTTAGTTTTATTGCATTTTTTATTTTACAATTCAGAGCAGATTTTTGGTAAGATAGGATCCGATTTTACAAAAAAAATTTCTGACAAATAAAAATTTCTAATCCAGTGACAAAAGAAAAATAAGATGTTTAATCAAAATTTCAAATGTTCTAAAAAGGATTAAAAAATATAAATAAATAATCAAAAAATATTTTGGTCTTACCTCTTAATAATAACAAAGATTTTGATGATAAAACAGTTTTTTCAAATTTGGAACATTTTTTTCATCATAGTATGCTTTTTTTCTTTTTTTTTTTTTTTTTTTTTTTCAGCAATTTTGTGGAGGTATCTACAGTAAACCTTTTAATGTTTATGATCATCAACACCTGTTATTGCAGTTTGTACACCTGTATGTTACATCTGTGTTCAGAATCCACCGCCAATGACCAAGCATTAAACAAATGTACATACAATGTTTACTGAATTTTTGATAGTAACAGATGTGCTGGTCAGGTGGTATTTCATTAGGATTTGTAAATATTTAAATCATGACTGTAAAGTACAAGTTTAAAGCAATTTTCATTCAAGATAACTTCCTATTAAATACTAATGCAGATTATGAGCATAAAATGTATTTCATAGTTAATGTTGTCTTATTGAAATGCCTTCTGTTACTCATTAACATTCTAACAGATTACATGGAATCTATATTTACCAATTTATATGTAGAGATAGTATAAAGCTGGAATCAGGAAATTGACAAATTTTATGTTGTGACTCCACAATCCTAATTAAAACAAGAATCCTTCATTGACTGAAGCTATAATTTTAGAAAGGATAACTATATTTTTACTGTTCTTGAATGCTTTAGACTTCAGACTGTTCAGAAAGTTTTGTTACTATTTTAGCTTTCATTTGTATTTGGTTATCAAATTCAGATTTTCAATGTTTCAATGCACCCTATAAAAGATTAACTTTTTATAGTTCATATCTACTGTATGTATAATGACTTTAGTATTCCTATTGGAGAATATTGCAAAATTAATATACTTATTTCATTATTAAAATAAAAACAGATCAGATTGTTTAAGTTTTTATATTCAAAACTTCAACTCTTAAGAAATGAAGCTATGCATCAAATCAGCATGTTCTAATTTTTTTTATTTTAAAATATTTCTTAAATCATTCTTTCATTTTTAGCAAAATGTTAAGTTTTATCAGAAATTTATGAAATGATCAACTGGTTACAGCTAATCAGACCTTTTCAGAATAAATATCAAAACAGCACTACATCATTCTTATATAAGCAATGCATTGAATAAAGACAATCACAATTTTTATCTTTTCTAGGTTTATTATCTTAGAATTTTAGTTTTGAGATCATCTATCAATTAAAGAAATTTTTTTTTTACAAAACCTGAAAATAGCAAGACTTTTAAATATTCACACACTCTTAAAAACGAACGTGAGAGAGATCAAATGATCATTTCTGAATGTTCTAATTTTATTACAATGTGCTATTGAACTTTCTCATTATGATGAAACATTAGTGTCCAAGAAAACCCTCAAGGGACATAATCAATTGATGTATCCATAATGTATTCTCATTATGAACTATCAAAGGATTTATAATCTAGATAATGATCATCTGTGTAGTGACCTTTTTTTTTACTTTTTTTTAATTTAGACTTGATTCTTATTGGAATGGTTCTGTGTTCATTGTTGAATCTGATGACTTTTTTTGCAGAGTCCCAAACAGCTTTGTAGTCATGTCTGATTTCCTTAGAGACTGCTAAGATGGACAGTCAATAAGTTTGGCATCTGTGAATAATTAATTTGGCAACTTGAATATTCTCTCCTTCAAATTTCTTTCTCTCGTTTCTTTTATACCCATTAGATCTGTTATGATTTTTACACTCTGTAACACTTAAGTCTTTACTGGAATAGATTCTGTTTTCATATTGCTATTACACAATCCACAATTTTTAGATATACCATTATTTTTAAGCTAATCTTATTTTATGGTAGCCAAGTATCCTAACATGGTCATATGTATTTCAACCCAGGTAAAGGTAAATTCTTGGGTAATAATTTTCAAAGAAGATAACTTATTCTCTTCTTCAACCTTAGGAATTAATGCTACACAATCTTCATATTTACTTGAAGTTAGTACATGTAAAATATGTACAAATGGCAGAATAAGATACAAAGTACGATCAGAATACTTGTGAATTTATTGAATTAATGCATTGTGTAAAAGAGACTGTATTTTAAATTTGTCTTGTTACCCAGAGTTAAATTAATTCCAGTACACTCCTTCCAAGAATAAAACATTTTGGTTTGAGTAAAAATATTTGAGGAACTTATCCAGATTAACAGAAACAGCATACATAAGTTTTATACTACAGGTATACCTTGCACTATGTTGCTTCGAGTTGAATTGTTCTTGATTATATATCATTTGTCAAAAAGAACATATGGAAAAATCAAGTTTGTCATTTTATTCGACTTTACGTCTGTCCGCCACAAATATTAAAGTTGTAATATTACTAGAAAAGCGTTAAAAACACATCAAATCATGTTACTGTACAGTAAATAAGAATAAAAGTCTATAAAATCATATTAAAACGTGTACATTTACAGTAAATGTTAATATAATCATCATAAATCCTAGAGAACGAAATATGAAAACATCTGTGACTCTGTGTTGTCGTCTTATTTAGCAGCTTAATATTGACGTTTTTCATGGTAGTTCCAATATCTACTGTTTGGCATTGTTGTCATCACCACTTGTGATTCCAGTGAAATTGAAATCCAGCCTAATTTAGGCATATGCATGGTATACGCCTGCTTATTGCCTAGTCTCTCATTCTCATTCATTTGTAACTTTATATTTTGCTTCAATGGCTCCTAAGAAAATTCCTAGTGCAAGTGCTAAGTGTCATGCTATAACGCTGGACAATAAACTTACTTTGATAAAACCCCATAAAAAAGCTGAAAAGGTTATATCAATTGTTCAATCTTTTGGAATGAGTTGGACAACTGTATCGACAATTGTTCACATTAAGGATAAGATTTTGGCACATGCCAAATCTGATACCTCCGGGATGAAGAATACTGTTATCAATAAGAAAAGAGGAAAAATCTTTGAAGAGATGAAACAACTTCTTTCTCTTTGGATTGAATCATCAACATGCTGCTATTAGTCAAGAAATCATTCAAGCGAAAGCGTTATCTTTATTTGAGGACCCAAACAAAAAATACCCAGATGAGAAATATGTAGAGTTTAAAGCAAGTCAAGGCTGGTTTATGAGATTTAAAGAACGAAGAAGTTATCACTCTATTAAGAAGCTAGGTGAAAGTGCATCAGCTGATGGACAAAAAGTAGCTGATTTTCCTAAAGCAGTGGCTAAGATCATCAAAGAAAAATGGTTTCTTCCTGAACAAATTTTTAATGTTGATGAAACTGAATTATATTGGGAAAAATTGCCAGACCATTCTTCTTTCATTTCCAAAGAAGAAAAATCAATTCCAGGCTACAAGGTCTCAAAAGAACGTGTGACCGTTATGTTAGGAGGTAATTGTACTGGAGATTTTAAATTGAAACCATTGCTGGTGTATGATGCATACAACCTCCATGTCCTGAAGAATGTAATCAAGGCATCTCTTCCTGTTATATGGATGGCTAATCCAAAAGCATGGATGACTGTTGTTATTTTTGAAGATTAGTTCTTTAATCATTTTATCCTGGCAACAGAAAACTATTGCAAGAAGAGGATTCCTTTTAAGATATTATTAATAATTGATAATGCTTCTGGCCACCCACAAAATATTGTAGATTTTCACCCCAACATTACCGTTGTATACCTCCCTTCGGACACTGCGTCTTTTATACAACCAGTGGATCAAGGAGTCATTGCAATCTTCAAGCATTACTATATGAAGTGTACGTTGTGGCAAGCAAGAGCTGCAACTGATCTTGATGAGTCATGCACACTTTGTGACTTTTGGAATAAGTATGACATATGCAAGGCTGTACAGAACATAACAGTGGCATGGAATGATGTTCAGCACACGGCTATGAATAGTGTGTGGAAAAAATCTATGCCTGAAATTCATGAATGATTTGAAGGTGTTTGATAATGTTGAAATCCAAAATGTTCCAAAGAGCTGGAAATGAATTTGGAGGAGGAGTATTTCATAGATTTATTTGACAAAGATAAGCAGCCCCTAATGAATGAGGATTTGATAGAGCTCAACAAGTCGAACCTGAGCCACGTCACTTCCCTAAAGAAAATGCAGGAAGCATTTGCTTTTATTGAAAAAGGACTTCAAATATTCAAGGATTTGGATCCAAATAGTCAACAATTTTCAAGTTATGCACTCTTGTCACAAAACATTTGCTCCTTGTGTAATCCTTGAAGAAAAATGCAGTTCAAGGAACTCTTGACCAGTTTCTTATTAAAAAGCATTTCAAACAACAACAGCGATGTAAATAAACAAATTAAATGTAAATATTGGTAAATTTAACATAAATTAGTTTATTTTCTACTATCGCAAAATAATTTTAATAACTGTATTTGTTATTTAACCTTACAAAATCATTTTATTTTATAATGTCTTAGAGTAAACCACATTCACAAATAAAGAGTCCGTGATGTACTATAAAAATCACCAAATTGTAAGCATCTACATTCACAAGTATGTACGTACATGTATTTATAAATTTAGATTACTTTTTTTTCTGTACTATATTAAAAACTAAAATTTATTTGTTTGTAAGCTTAAAATAGATTCTTATTGACCATATATTATTAAAAATGCATTTATAAAAAAAATACAGAACTGGAAAGGTTATTTGTGGTTTAGCCTAGTGACAAGTAAATTCAGAGAAGGTCATTTTTCGACTTCAGTTGCCTCTCCTGGAACAAATTACCAACGTAAAGTGAGGTATATCTGTAAATGTTATGATACAAGAATCTTTTGTTAGAACAATTGTATTCAAACAGTAAAAATATTTAGAAGTATGTTGGTTCTACATTGGAGAATAACCAGCTTATCCATCAACTTTTATCTTGTCTAAAGATAATAATACTTGATAGAAAAAGTTCTTAAAATAAATCATTGACTGTCATTTAGATGTTGTGAAATTTAAATGAGAACTTCACTTTTTACACAATTTGTACAAACTAAATTGAACTATTTAACAAGCTTATTTGATCACTCCTTGTATAATGTCAGTGGAGGGACACAAATGAATGCAAGTCCCACAGGGATAAAGATCGTAATTACATGATGGTTTATTAACTGTATGGGGTTATAGATTTCATCAGTAACACTAAAAGTAATTACATCAATTTTTATGGAAATGTTTCAAATAACACTGAACTTCTGACACAAGTAAGAAATATTTTCTGAATTTATTATCTTCCTTTTTTAAAAGTATTAAATTTTAGCCTTTTCATTTTTCTTACATTTTCATTATTAAATTGTTCAGTTTTATCAGTATTCTATCAACTTTGTGTGTGTATATATATATATATATATATATATATATATATATATATATATATATATATTACTCAAAATGTTAATATCTATATATACTGAATATTGTTAGGGTTTATCTACATTCATAGAATCTTGCAAAATCTACTCACTCTATTGTTTGTAAATTTTCTTAATATGCCTGGATCTTTTAATGGTTTATATCTACCTATATACTGAATACTTAGAATATTCTCACAGGGGAAAAAAAGTTTCTCTTATATGAAATATTCATGTATACATAACTCACTGTAATTTCATAAATACTGTTGATAATAATTAAAGCTAAAGGCCTAAAATTTTAGACAAGTTGAATGAAATTTGAAATGACCAATATAAAGCACTAAACTATATTACTTTTTCAAGGTGACAGCATTTTCAGACAAGCTAAAGTTAGCTAGTTTTATATACCATTACAGCTGAGTCATTAAGTTCCTCCAAAAAGGCATAATGCCAGACTAAACTTTATTTAGACAAGAACTTCTCTTTCTGTTAAGCTAAGGTCTTTAAATTTGGGTGATAATCATTAAGGACCCTAACAATGTGTTTTTCTTTTTTTGTTTTTCTTTCTTTTCTTTTTTTCTTTTTTTTTTTGATAAAATATTTAAACCCCTAAGTGGTTATATGATTAGCTATATATATATATATATATATATATATATATATATATATATATAAAGTGAACATAGATGTCAACACTTAGAGGTGACAGTCTGTTTCATGCTAGACACAATCGTCAGGCCTGACAACTGCATCTAGCATGAAACACCGTCGCCTGTAAGTGTTGACTTCTATGTTCACTTTTATATTTACATATGCTCTATCTCTGATATTGAGCACAAATATAGCACACATTAAGACTATATTTCTCCATATATATATATGTGTGTGTGTGTGTTTGGCCAGTGTTCATATTGGAGCTTTTAAATTGGTCCTAACTTTTATTGCCTGATAATCCAAAAGTGAAAATGAAGTAGTGGTTAGGTTTGGATTTTTTATTAGCTTAAAACAATAAATCATGGTAAAATTTGTATGGTTGTGTTTATAATATTATCTGTAAAATTTATAACTTATTTTGTGAATGTCAGGTTTTATTATGCAAAAATACCCCTGACCCATTTTTTTTTTTTTTTTTAATAAATTAATTCTGAAAATTTAGGCCATTGAAGTATATTTGATTAATATAATCTCCCATATACCTGAATAAAGTATTTATTATTTAACAGGTTAACATGATCTCTTGGGTATTCTTTAACTCTCATCAGTCTTTGTTTCACTGATTTTATTAACTTTTCTACTGTTTCAAATTTAACATTACTTGAAGCAGATTTTATTGTTTCCCAAAACATCTTCTTTGCTGAAATTTTTGATGGATCACATGTTTTCTGGAGAGGTTTGGAGGCCATTCCATTCTTTGAAACCATTGGCAAGATGTGAAGTAGTTAGATTTTAAGAATGTGAAGGAGCATTGTCTTGTAGGTATATACTCTTTAGCTTAAAGTTTATTGGTTGTGACCTGTAACTTTCAAAAATTGCCTTCTGTAAGAACTTAGACTAATTCACTGCATTTATCTTGATAGCATTATCAATTTTTGGAGGACCTATAATTTTACTGCATATAATATTAGCCCTTAAAATCATCATTACTCCACCACTTCTATCTTGTTTTCTCAACTGAGTTGGCTATCTGAAGGTCTCAACCCATAGCCCAGCCACCAGGTCCATGCAATATAGCTCTCCATTCATCATTAAAAATTACTTTGGAGAAATCAGTTTTCATGTACTACTTCAACCAACTTAGATATTTCTCTTTGTGATGTTTACTTAAAGTTGGTAATTTGACTGCTTTCATATCTTTAGCCAATGTTCTTAATATTCTGCATCTTTTCTTTTTGTTTTCATTTTTAACACCTGCTTCTTCAAATATTTTCTTGCTGGTTAATTTCACCATTTTTGCTTATTACTCTTAATTTTTTTTCAAATTTCATCATTTTATTGTTGAAATAGCAAGATATAACTGTAAGTTCTATTCTAATAGTTTTTTTTCTTACACTTCTTGCCTGTGAAACTCTCTTCCAGTTTCTGGTTACTTTGCCACACAAATTTAAATGCAACATTGTTATCTTCTGCTTTCTTCAATCCTGTTCTTTTACTTTCACCAACACCTTCTCATTTTCTTTCACTCTCAGTAACCCCTTGCATCTTAGTGGCATTATCACATTATCACCTTGCTTTCAGTGAAATGATTATAAATATTTTTCTGACATTCTTAAAGCTAGTTTTTTCCTTTTTCTTATCTTGCCAATGTTTTCCTTTTTTTTTTATTGTTCTTTGATCTCTCTAGCTTTTTCATATTTTCTAAAGTTGCATTCTCTTCACTTAATGACTTTACAATGTCTTGTCTTTTCCCTTTAAGGTTATTTCTTATAACTCATGGTAATCTTTGTCTGACATCTAAAAATTACTTATACTATATTAAAAAATATTTCTATTTATATCTATGCTCACACAATATGTGCAACATTCAAGTTACATAATAGAATTGCACCCCTCAATTATCAGTTTCCAAATATTTTGAACAAAAACGTAAACGGAAATTTGCATGATATATTTAATTATCATCCTAAAATTCTTACCCAACATTGCTTCATTAATACCAGTTTTGTGAAATCATTGACTTGCATAATAAAACCTGACATAATCGTAGGTGTCATCAAAAAAATCAGTTTGAAATGACTTCTTAAAGACAGAATGGATAGAAATTTTTTTTATTTTTCTTGAGTGTGATTTTGAAAAATGTGTGAAATGTCTGGAAGGAAATAGTGGATAATTTAACAGATGCACAAGTTGAATCATCTGTTGACATTTTTTGGAACCTTTGAGTAGAACTACATTCATTACATACATGTTATACCTTATATTTATAAATATGAAAATTATTTGCTGATGGGAACCCCTCTGTCTCTCTCTCTCTCTCCTTATCTATTAAAACTCTCTCTCTCTCTCCTTATCTATTAAAACTCTCTCTCTCTCTCCTTATCTATTAAAACTCTCTCTCTCTCCTTATCTATTAAAACTCTCTCTCTCTCCTTATCTATTAAAACTCTCTCTCTCTCCTTATCTATTAAAACTCTCTCTCTCTCTCCTTATCTATTAAAACTCTCTCTCTCTCTCCTTATCTATTAAAACTCTCTCTCTCTCTCCTTATCTATTAAAACTCTCTCTCTCTCTCCTTATCTATTAAAACTCTCTCTCTCTCTCCTTATCTATTAAAACTCTCTCTCTCTCTCCTTATCTATTAAAACTCTCTCTCTCTCTCCTTATCTATTAAAACTCTCTCTCTCTCTCCTTATCTATTAAAACTCTCTCTCTCTCTCTCCTTATCTATTAAAACTCTCTCTCTCTCTCTCCTTATCTATTAAAACTCTCTCTCTCTCTCCTTATCTATTAAAACTCTCTCTCTCTCTCTCATCTATTAAAACTCTCTCTCTCTCTCATCTATTAAAACTCTCTCTCTCTCATCTATTAAAACTCTCTCTCTCTCTCTCATCTATTAAAACTCTCTCTCTCTCTCATCTATTAAAACTCTCTCTCTCTCTCTCTCATCTATTAAAACTCTCTCTCTCTCTCTCTCATCTATTAAAACTCTCTCTCTCTCTCTCTCTCATCTATTAAAACTCTCTCTCTCTCTCTCTCTCTCTCTCTCTCTCTCTCATCTATTAAAACTCTTTCTACATCTGAAAATGAATGTTTATTTGTTTTAAATTTATTTACCCTCTAAGTAAAGTAGTTTAACATTCACTTCGTCTCTTACAACAAAGCTGTAACAGGAATTCAACGCTTTAAATTCTTTTTGAGAAAAATTATAACCTCAAAATTACAAGAGTTTTTGTATTTGTAATATGACCTCATCTATCAATGGTGGTGGCAGTATTTAAACTTTTATTCTTTTATAACCTAACATTATTTTCCTTTTTACAGTTTTTCCATGTTTAATCTAAGAAGCTTTCTCTTGTGTTTATGCCTTTTAAGCTAATTTTCTTATGTTTCTCATTTTTCTGTTTTACTAAAAAAAATGTATTGGAAATTTTTATCTAAATTTCTTTCAGTTCAGGTGTTTCTTTTCCAATTTTTCTGTATTTTAAAATTTTATTTTCAAATTAAGAATTTCAAAACTTCAATATATCACACCATTTTTCTGTTTACTAAATAATTTTTGTAATGTTGAAAAGGCTGGATTTGATTTTTCCTTTGCCATTTATCATTTTGTCAATATGCATTAAATATTAATTTTTTTTTTTTTTAAATGTTAAATAAACGTGAAAAAAATTGCATAAATATAGAAGAAAAACTTTAAGTATTATATCCTAAGTTACTATAAAAAGAATTATATATTTAGTCACATCAACCACCTTGAAAAATATTTGTCCAACATGAAAATAACTTATCTTTTATTTAAATTTGTGCTTATGTATTTTTTTTTTTTGTCCATAAAGTTAATTTGCACAATGATATATGGCAAAATATGTATATGAAATTTCTGTATTTAGATTTTCCAATATTTTCTGCCAAGTATTAAAATTTTGGCTGGTTACAAAATAAAAGCCATACTAATTCTGGGACCATATTAAACAAAAACTAGTAATCAAGAATTTACTGTTTGCTTTTATAATATTGCTTTAAATTATATAAATTTATCATAGTTCTTGTACAATAAAGCTAAGTGCAACTATTACTATTGGTCACATTTTGTCAGTCATTTTCTTTTAATATTTCCTTTTGTATCACTTAGCATACTTTGACATTCAAAATTTGATTTAAATAATCTGAATGTAAATTTTAAAATGTTTTTAAATTAGGAAATTTTTGTTAATGCTATATATTTTTTTATTTTATTTTTTTTCATACAACACTTCAATCTTTATTAAATTTTTTTTCTTTATCGCATCAGTCAAAAACCTGGATGCGACATGGCCCCATCTGATGATATGGACTCTGGGTATTGTTGGCTTTAACAATTAACTTGTATGATTTGAGGCAAAGTGAGAAAACTTAAATTTTTCAAATCTGAATTGAAAGCAATTCATTTGACTCAGTCTTGTTAGTTGGAATATGTTATTCATGTCTGACTCATTCAGATTCCGATCTCTGGTTTGTGGTTGACTTCAAAATCAGATGGTTTTTGTCTCACATTTAACCTTGAACCAGAATCTTCAACTTCATTTAAAGAAAGAAAGAAAAAATTTTTCACTTTGTCTCATATTCTCTATAGGCTTTTGCCTTTTAAGCATCACATATATATGCTGTTTTCCCTGCCACTTTCAAATTTCAAAATAGTTTTAGGGACAAAGATAATGTTTTTTTGTAATTATGCCTGACTGCTAAAATATTTGATGGGCTGTATTTTGCATTTTCTGCTTTAAAATAACTGATTTTCACTGGCAGCCTGATCAAGCATGTAGATATTTGACTTACTGCAGTGACCCTGCAAAATGTTTAAACCATAAGATGCCAATTGATACAAGCATATACTGCCTACATAATTTGCATGGCTCAAACTACTTTAACATGATACAAGAGATTTGATAAAATATCAAAGTTAAACAGATCTTATTGAGTAATGTTTTCAATATTTTATTATTTCATTCACTTTTCCACTCTTTATGGGATAGAAATACATGTAAGCAATGATCAGAAAATTCAATTGAGCAACAGAGATCTCTTGAGATTTGGAAGTTGTGAACAATTTTTACACCTTACTTTTGTATTTGAAGTGTTTCCATCTGATAGAATTTTCTTTGAACCTATTTGAGCTCCTAAGGAGCCTTAAAATTCATTTATTTGGAAACTTTGTTAGCTTAAAATTAATTCTTCTAATTATCATTCTCTTTATACTGAACCATTGAGGTTTTGACATAGGTCAGGATTGTCAATGTTAATGATTATTATAGTACAACAGGTTTCCTTATTTACTTACTAATTTAACAATGTTATTGAAAATGATAATCTAATAATAGTAAGAACTTAAATTAGGTATTCAGAGGTGAATTTTGAAATATATAATTAGATATCATACCTGTAGAAATAATAAGTATTTATGTATTATTTATATCAACCTTAGATTAGTGTAGTATCTGTGCACCCCACTGAACTTAGTATTTGCAAGTTGATTTTATCATGCTATTCAAGCACTGGTATAGTGTATATGTCACTTGCCAGGTTACCTTCAGTTCAAATCAGAGCAGTTGTTGTTGTTTTATATATCGATTTGCTTTATTAAAGTTATAGATAAGTATACAAATACATGATGTAGATAAATTTTTAATGCTTTTCATTAACGTTTTAATCACTTATGTGTGGTGACCTAAAAAATCATTAAATCTAGATGATTGAATTTTGACTAGAGTTCCCACATTGAGTTTTTAAATTTAGTTCAGAAGTTACTCAAATCTATAATCATATATAAATTATAGTCAGTATTAAAAGTACCTTTTCATCATGGTAATTGCACTTTCCAATATACTTATTTTTTTACTTGCTTTTGCCAGATCTTTTTTGCATAACACCAAAAGTGGGTATAATTTTTTTTACTTGGTGCCTGAATTAAGTTATTTCAACATTTTTCTTTTTCTGCTGCCATTGCTTTGTCTAATGATAAAACTCCAACATATATTTAACACTGGGATTTGTAATGAATATTGTTGTTCGGTTCTTAACTTTGTAATACACTGTTCTCTTTTTTTTTTTTTTTTACTCTTCTACAAGGTTTAAGATACCTGAATATTTTCTTCTATTATAATCTTGTCAAATTCTTGTTTAACAATGTATCTGTAATGTGTGTACAATTTTATTGATTATTCAATTAAAGAATAAAAGAACAAAAATCACAAATATCTATTAATATATTTTTTATTTGTCTACAGGTTTTCATTTAATCTATCCATCAGCACTGAAAACTTGTTCTAACTCCATATTATGTTTATCCATCAGTACAAAATAATTGGTTTATGAATTTAAATTCTTTTTGCTGTTGGAATGTTTAATATTGCTTTAAAATGTATGAATCTGTTATCAATCTTAAATTTTATTTTGTTTCTCCAAATCCTTACTGACAGAAATGTTTGAAAAAGTATTACAAGACAATCACCAAAACCTTTTAAAAAAATTGGTTTCACATATACATTGACCATTTGCCACATACTGTATTATATTTTCACTGTAAATTTGAACACTACTGTTTTGGTTATGCACAAGTCCCAAAAAATGTTAGCAATTATTAAATGGGTAGATATGGAATTGTTTCAAATAATTTTACTTGCTATATTTCAGCCAATTTCTATGTGGCTATAGGTAATATTTTAAGTTCTATTAAGAAACATATTAAGATTTGTTTTCCAAATGTTAGAACTCGGTCAGCTTTAACCTGTATGCCATCTATATATTATATAACTCTCGGTTTATATGCATAATAGTCAATATGACTTATAAAATCCATGTTCGAGTTTATATCTTAATAAGTTGATGCCAAGTTGGATTTTACAAATTAAGAATATCTGTTTTTTTTAACAGCTAGAAAATAAAAATTAATGCAAAAATCCCTTTATCAGTAGAGAAGGGTGTTATCAACAATGATCTTTATGCTAAATTTTTAAAATAGATTTTTTTCCATTTACCCTTAATGCAATATTCAAAGCTGATATAACAAATGAATTATTGATTAATTAAATCAAATTGATTAGGGAGTTGTCCTGGTTTACTATTGCTTTGTAGCTGTATTCTCAAAAATAAATGATTTTTCCCCAAGGCTAATCGGTATCAAAAAGAAAAAACACCAGATGTTACATATTTATTTTTTCTCATAATATATACTATTTATTGCACCCTGCCCATCTTATATATGTGTGTGAGAGAGAGGCATGGTGTAGTAATGTATAGTGGTTTGGATTGAGGAATTGGAGAGCAAATTCCAATTGGGTTAGTTACATTAACTTACATGCAAATACCCTTGGGAAAGGTATGAAATCATCTCTCTTCTCTTCAGCTATGGGTAAATATCTCAACAAACTGGGTCCTATAGCCTTGGGTGGCAACTGGTCTAAGAGGGGGACAACTCAGAAATCAAAACCTGAGGTGGGTCATTTGGGAACCTTGTGGCACACTGTGTACCAGTTCTCTGCGTTTAGCTCTTCCAAAAAGTGTGGTTGGTCCTACACAAGCCTTCACCACTTCATCATATGTGTGAGTAATTTGACTATTCTAAGAACTGTGTTGCTGTACCCTCATACATCAAAGATAACAGGAGAGTCATGTGTGTGCATATATATATATATATATATATATACACACAATCTCAAAGATTTGTATTGTATCTTTTCAATAACTCATTTCTATACACAGAATAGTCCAATTACTGATTTTTATTAAAATTTAGTATAAAAAAACACTCTTCTCTTATCTTTCCAAAGAGTTTCCAAACAAAATTAAGATGATCTTTGTTGATACAGAGTGGCTTGATAGAATCAGCAATTTAAGGTTCCTATTGTATATTTAAACAGATAGAAAGTTTAGGTTTGCTGTTCATATAATTCAGTAATAGTATAACTAATACCTTTCTTACTAATCTTGGCATTATTTTTATTGATGTTTTATTATTGTATGGTGATGAAGAGAGAATGTAGATGTAGTATAAGTGCTATGTTTTCTTTTTTTTATGTGTGTAAACAAAATGTTTTGGTCATAATTTGCAGAATTGATAAAAATGACAATGATGGCTATTCAGAAATATCAATATTTCTCACAATTTGAAAATACTTTTTCTAAATATGAAATCAAGTGATTCAAAACACAAAATGAGTCTTTTTAAAAATCATCAAATATTTAGACTTTATTTTATGTGGCAATTTTCTGGGTTCTTTTTTGATGATATCGTATAAAAGAGGAGGGTTAGTGCATCTCTAGTAATTTGCAATAATATTAAATGTCAACAGGAAGTATTCTAAAGTTCTGATTTTTGATGAAATCAGATCTTTTTCCTATTTTCTTATTTTTTATAAAGTGCTATTCAGGTGACATTGACTGAAACAGTTGAATTCAATTTCAAGAATTTTTTTGTCCGCACAAAAGAATTAAATGATATATTTTTATTGATATTTTTCTTAATAAATTTGAAGAATATTTTTTTTTATTTTGCATGTCAGACATAAATTTTCCTTTCAAATTTTTTTCCTCTGTTTATGCCATTGCTTATTTTTTTATGGATCTTTGTATAAATGGTTCTCTTTCACTTGGTTGCCTTTGCTTCTTATTCTAATTTATGTTATATATGAAATATATGTTAATTAACTTTGTATTTTTTTTCTTTTCTTCAGTTCCAAAGAACCAGTTTGGAATCAAGGTGAATTCTATTTTTCAATTTTTGTTTCAATTGTCCTTAGTAAATCTTTGTAATTGACCATTTTAAACTCTTTACAGTTTATTTACAATAAAAGTTAAAATACTGAAAATTAAAAATTAACTTTTTCACTTAATATACTTTTCTTGCTGAGCTAACATTAAGTTTAATATAAATAAACATTATATTTAGTTGGTATACAAGTTTGAGTAGCTAATTTTTTTTTTTTTTTTAAACTGAAATCAGTGTCAACCAACCAAGATATAAAGAAATCCTACTAAAAAAAAGTACTTCCTGAGAGGGATCAAACCTGTAATCATTGTATTCAGGAGGTACATTTTCTTTAGTAAGACTTCTTGATATCTAGGCTGGGTGACATTAATTTCAGTTTTTAAAAAGCAGGGGTGTCTACTCATACACATGTACTCACTAAATATAAAGACTATATACATAAAAAATAATGTTGAATATAAAATAAAATCCATTAATTGCTTAAAAATTGTATTTATGTAACATGAAAGGTTAAACTTTTAATATAATTAGATATTATGATAATCTTCCTTAATATTCAATATCAAAACAAGATGAAAATTTGAAAAAAGGGATTCAAACAACAGTGCTTAAGTTCATTTTACATTGATGTAAATGTTTTAAGGATGTTTCCTTGCTTGTTAATTAAATATTGATTGCCTGCAATTGTCTTTTTTGGGGGCCATTTTCAACTTTTATTGTAAGTTAAAATTTTGTTTCACATTACAAACACTTAACACTGAGTGAGTCGCATCTGATAAAATGACAAATGATTAATTAGGAGTCACAACAAAGGCTTTCTTTGCTGGATGGCGAAGTTATCAATCTTTAAATCAGTTGTACTTTCTCATTGCATTTTAATTTTACTAAACAAATAATTTCTCTGTAATTCAGAATCTTTACTATTTTATAGCTAAGTATGTGATTTTATATATATATATATATATATATATACAACCATTAAAAGTCAGTACAAAAAGTCAGCAATTCTGATTTCAGTATACAGACAGTATGGCAGGATTTATGAAAAAAAAAAAAAAAAAGAAACATTGCAATTAAGATTTGATATGAGTTGGAAATGAGCTGCAGCTTTTGCTCAACTATTTGAGAATAATCAATATCATTTGTAAGCAAGAAAATCTAATGTAATTAATCAAGGAGCAATTACTCCAGTTAATCATTGTAAGGATAGGAAAGACTTGTTAATTTTTGTCTGGAATTCCAAAATTCTTGTGTAAACATTTTTTTCTAAATTCTCTAACAGCTGCTGGATATAGATGATATTTGAGAAAAATTGGGTAAAATGTTGCTGTAAAAACAATGGATGAATTAATTTTTCTCTTATAAAAATTGTCACAGAATATTTGAAAATAGACAAAGTCTAACATTTTTTTTTTATAAGAGAGAAAAGATTGTCAGGCTTTGAACCAATAGGCAATTAAATTCTAATAAGTTACTTCTAAACATTTATTGGTCCTTTTTGTGATTATGAGGTATTCTATTTTGAAGATAATCTTAAATACTTTAATGTGTCAGTAAGACAAATTTAGGTTGAATAAACAGGAGCACACCATTGAATTTGTAAATAGAATGTGACTGAAAACTTGGAATGCTATGAAAGAAAAGTAATGTGCCAAAATAATTTCTAAAATAATAATCCCAAATTCATTAGTTTGGATTTTTGTATCTAGCCTGATATTTAAAAGATTGATATTAAAACTTTAATTAATGCTTTGCTTAATTTTTATTGACCCACACTCTCATTCTCCAAAGTTTGACATTGATTTTATTGTGCTGTTTACAGGTTCTAAGAGCCGAGGTATGCACAAGGGTGATTTGTAGATACTTGCAAATATGACACACACACTATATATATATATATATATATATATATATATATATATATAATGTGTGTGTGTTTTTTTTTCTATCTTTTATATATTTGGTATTGCTTTAATTTTTATTTTTTATTTTATTCATGTGTGTTTGCTTTTTCTTTTTTGTCATCATATTAAATAACTAAATTTTTTTAAATGCCTCTTCTTCCCCCCACCCCCTATATTAAATTGTCTACAAATTTTTACTTAGGTAGGACATTTTAATAAAAATACTATTGACTCAGTAAATGATTCTGTCCATTTCTTTATGAAAATCATAATTGAAAATGGAATTGATTTTATTTTAATACTTAGGTAAATATTTTATGAATAATTATGAAATGATTCTATTTTATTATTTACATCCTCATCTTTGTCATTACTATTACTTTGTTTCAGCCATTGTACTCTTTGGCCTTCATCAGTTGCATGTTGATCTGACTAATCTTTGGGGAATTTTAAACTGAAACTTTTATTTAATCTATGGAGGTAGATTGTTCTTATTCTGCAGAATGTCTAGAGATTATCTAATCTAGTTATTATTTATTTCTGCTCAGCTATTGCTTGCCCCTATTACCTGGATTGACAAGCATCTGATGAGCACTGGAGAGTATAATGGCCGAAATGCTATGATAACAACAAAGATGAGGACAATAGTCCACATTTAAATAATGCATATAATAACTCCTCATTCTAGAAAATCAAACAAAAATGATCACATTTTCATTTATAATTTAATCTAATAAAATAGTGAACTAATAACATAATTATTATTAAAAATTTGGGGATATTTTATGTTCAAATTCCATTCAGATTTGATATTTGACTTTGCTTTAAAATATTTCTCCTCATGATATAAAAATTACCATATTTTTATAATATAAAAGTTGTAATTATTAAATTTCAACCCCAAAACTGGCATAAATGCACTAAAGTATATGATCGTAGTAAGCTTCATTCAGTAGTTAAAAGCAAACATTATCCAACTTAAGAATATCATACTTAATATAAATTAGTATTTAATGATAAAAAGTATTAAAATTTAATATTATATGTACTGTCAATGTTTAAAAAATATATAAAAGCTTAATCAGAATTGTAATTAGTCATTTTATTAGTGGTTAAAACTAAAAATTGAGATTGTTTTAATTAGATTAGCTTACTTTTTTCTTTTATTTATATATATATATATATATAGTCATCTGATTGCTTCAAGCCGGGATCAAAACCCACCCGATTTGGCTTCAGTCTGAGATCCTACCCCTAAGCTATCAGCACATGGCAGTGAAAGGGAAATTCTAACATATACAAATGTATACAAACGCTAGTAGCCAGAGTACTCAATTCATTAATAAAGAGCAGTGCGTTACTAGTGGCAATGACTGCCATTTTGGAATTATATTTTTCTCAATAGTGGCCAATTGATATATATATATACTTATTTTTATATGTATATTGTAAGTAGCATTTCTCATTGTTTCCTGTTGAAAATCATGTATAATTTTAAAAGGCAGCCACTTTTGAAGAAGAGACAGAGAAAAGATATCCGGTTGCCCATTAAGATAACATCATTGTTAAATGGCTACAGTTGCCTATAGCAAATTGTAAATGATACTGAGGGGCAAATTTATATTCTACTGTGTCAGTTTGTTCTACTTAGTGATTATAGAGTTGTTGTTTTTTTAGATAATAGGCATGGTGTATATACAATTCAGATATATGAATTAAAATGTGTAGTACCTTTTATTAAATAATTTTAAATGAAATTTAGAAAGTTGTGGAGAGCTGTGATTCTCCATGTCAGGGACATGACACATAGAAGAGCCATCTTGAAAAGCATATTTCAGTATTAGATTAATAAACATGTCTTTAATATTAATTATGTTCAAATATCAAAATATTAAAAGAACTTGAACTTGTTTATTAATTATTTACAAATTATTTTTTAGTTGTCTTTTTATATACAAGTAGTTGTTTGAAAATATATATATATATATATATATATATATATATATATATATATATATATATATATAGTGTGTGTGGGCATGCGCACAATATATTAATTCAATTGACAAGTAGTATCTATAAGGTCATAATTTCAGAAAATATTCTGGAGTTTTAATGCTGCTAAAATACCTAAGTTTTTGTTCAACCAGCTCCTCCTAGTGTCAGTTTAAACTGACATCCTTTTCCACATATCTAAATTAAAATTATAAAATATAATTTTGGAAAGTGACAATTTCGCTGAAATATGTTGGAAAATTTCCAAGTTTTTATCTGAAATCAAGAAAATACAAAATTAAAGTAAAATTGTCACAATATATGGAAAAAAATGTCAGTTTAAATTGATGCCAGGAACATAGATTGAATTTTAACTTTTACTTTTATGATAGCAGTTAGTAGATAAAAGCTTCAATAATACTAGTCCAAATTAACTTTTAATTTTCTTTGATAAATAATTATATGAATAATAGCATCAAGATCATACAATGACTTCCCTTTGCCTCTTTAGATTATGAATTTTGTTTACTGTAAAGAACAGTTAAAGATATTTACAGAAATTGAAATCTAAGTGGTAGAAAACTGGACCAGAATCAGCACTAATTTGGCTACATAAGAACTTTACCATGTCTTCTTTGTTGTCTGTAGAAAACTAAAATCTTTAGTGGAGTGATGTTTTGGTAGAAAATTATTTTTATTTGTAAACTCTAAAAAAAGTCTTTGCTTCAGCTATTAGAAAAGAAATGGGTCATAAAATTAATGTAATAATATTGTCCTCCATGGCAACAGACAAGCATTTCCACACTTTGAATTTTTTATATGAATTCCTAATAACTAAAATTTGTTAAGTGGTCTGCAGTTAACAGGATGGGATTGGCTTAAAAATAATTTGTTCATACAACTTTCTATGGGCAGATAAAAAAGAACAAAGAATTTTATAGAATATAAACGAGTACATGGTCTAATATCATAGAGATATCAAATCTCTTTATCAAATGAAAACTTTAGAACAAGGAAAGGTTTTTCTATAATTCCTCCATTTATAATCTGAATAGCAAACATACATGAAGTGTGGAGCCAAATGCATGCATTATTTTTATCATATATAAGGGAATCTTTTATTTTGGTATCAGATTTTTTTTATTATTTTCTTTTTCTTTTAAATAACTAACTTCTCCAAATCTGTGGGCTTTTGAAATGTACAAATTTATATAACTTTGTTTAATTTACATTCATATCTCTTTCCCCCCCCCACCTATTATACTAGCATAAACATTTGTTATAATTTATTCAGACTAGTATCTGCATTATTGTTGCTTCTAGCTGGCTCTGGTTATGTTGTGTATGTATATTGTATAAGTATGCATATGCACACACATGTCTCTGGCTGTCTGTGTGTGTGTATATATATATATATATATATATATATATTTGAATTGGACATAGTCCGACAATTTATTTAAAGACATTTATAATATGTTCAAAAAACAGAGCATTTGCTTAAATATTTGTATCTATAAAAAGAACGTTAAACATATTATAAATGTCTCTCTCTCGCTATATATATATATATATACATACACACACAAAGGTCATTCAATAAATAAGGTGAATTTTTTGGTATAAGGACTTCTAATACAGATAGAAGCTTACTTTTTTTTTTATTTTTCAATGTAGTCTCCCAGCACTGTCACACACTTTTCCCATCTGTGCACAAGCTTCCATATTCCCTCGGCGTAAAAATCTTTGGACTGATGTCTCAGCCAGTCGCTCACAACACTTTTGACTTCATTGTCACTTTTAAACTTCGTGCCTCTCGTGAACGCTTTCAAGGGACCAAACAGGTGAAAGTCTGAAGGGGCAAGGTCTGAGCTGTAAGGGAGATGAGGGAGCAGTTCCCAGCCCAGCTCGTTGATGGCCTGCACCGTTTGGGCTACTGTGTGAGGCCTTGCGTTGACATGATGCAAGATGACTCCTTCTGACTGATGACCCCTGCGTTTGTCCCAACAGATAAGCTCAAAGTCCTTGCAATGTCATTCACTGTCAGACTGAATGAGGTCATTGACTGATTCGATCACCTCAGGAGACCTCACTTCTGTAGACCTCCCAGGCCTGTCTTCATCCTCAACACTGCTCCATCCTTCTTTAAACAATTTAGCCCACTTGTAGACATTTTTTTGGCTGAAACATGTGGCACCGTACACAGTTGACATTCTCCTATGAATTTCAACTGGTTTGCACCCTTCAGCAACCAAAAACTTGATAACTGACTGCTGTTCAATCCTGGAGCATGCTTCTTGGTCGGCCATCTTTGTTAATTGGCAAAACTCTCAAAGGTTTTTTTTTTAATCTGCAAAAGAAATTAAATCCATGTGAAAAAGAAGTAAAACAAAAAAGATAAAAAAGAGTAAGCTTCTATCTGTATTAGAAGTCCTTATACCAAAAAATTCAACTTATTTATTGAATGACCCTCGTATATATATATATATATATATATATATATATATCTTAAGATGTGCAATATTTATGGGATAAAGTGCTCAATATCAGAGATAGAGCATGTGTAAATATAAACGTGAACATAGATATCAACACTTAGAGGTGACAGTCTGTTTCATGCTAGATGCAATCGTCAGGCCTGCCGATTGCATATAGCATGAAACAGACTGTTGCCTCTAAGTGTTGACTTCTATGTTCACTTATATATATATATATATATATATATATATATATATATATATATATATATATATATATATATATAAATCACCCTAAGCAAGGCAATAAAGCCACTATGACACAAGTTACTGAATGCTAGAGAATATGAGAAAAATTATATTAAGGAGAGAGGATAATAAAAGAACAAGAATTAAGAAGGCAGAAGATAATGATTGACATTGCATTTAAATTTTTGGAGATCAAAGTTGACTGGGAAAAGGAAGATGGAAGAAAGTTTCACAAGCAAGAAGTATGAAAAAAGAAATTGTTAGCATAGAACCTATGGTTACATCTAACCATTTCAACTGTAATATGATGAGACCTTGCCACCAATCTTGTACTGCACTTAAATTCATAAAGTCTAGGTACCATAGCAGAAAGTTCATCAGAACAATTACCATAAAAGTATTTATAGAAAAGGCACAGGGAAGCTGTTAGGGCAGTGGGAAAGTAACTCAAGCCAAAATGTCAGGGCAGGACCAATAATATAGCAGATTATGTGTGTGTATATATATATATATATATATATATATATATAAATAAAATGTGTGTGTGCATCTAAAGAAGAAATGGATTTACTTTTTATTATATCAAACTTATTTTCAGTGGATACTCATGAATAAAATAGATATTTAAAATAAAAAACAGTGCATCTATTTCAAACACAGCTATCCACTGAAAATAACATTTTGAAATTTTATATAAATCACCTGAATATTTTCTTCAAGCATGAAACAAACTGTCATCACTCGGTGTTAACCTCAGTGTCCACTTTTATATTTACACATTCTCTATTTCTTATATTAAGCATTTTGACAAAGGTTGTGGAAAAGACCATCTCAGATAGGAATTATTATGGATTATATTCAAGAAATCCTCATCCATCACAACAGAATTAAAATGTAATCAACAAAGATCGGGATGATACTCGGAATTATTTAGCTAACAATTTTAAAATTCAAGAAAAGCAAACATTTCTTTTTAAAATGCACTAATAGACATTTTTTATAATGAAATGTCTTTCATTGCTTTGTAAAATTGCAACAAATCATGACTTATGTCATTTGCAGAATCCTCTTAAGTGAAGTAAAAAAAAAAAAATTTCTCTCAAATTTTTCTATTGTTACTTCATCGGTTTGTGAAACCGGGCTATTTGCCACATTTATTTAATGTGCTAAGTTAATATCATTTGAATCAGTTTTGTAACAAACCAAGAATATTTTTTTTTACTATGTAATTTTGCTGAAATATTAATGAGGGGGTATGGGTGAAGATGTTTCTTTTCTGTTGCTTTTATTCTGAAGAACTCAATGCTTGAAACCTTTATTGATGCATTAGCATTCATGACCTTATATGAATATAAGCAACATGCAAGAGTCATTGCATCTTCACTAAGCAACTGAAAATGTGTACTAATCCTGATTAAAACTTCACAAAATTATCTGGAAACTTTTACTTGAATTTTGGAATGTTTATGCATATAATCTGTTATTTTTTTTAAATTACATTTCAGCCAGTGATACTTTTGTTAATCACAATGAAATTGTTGCTTTTTGTAGGAATTAAAGACTTGACTCTGATATTCCAGTTTTGACAAAGAAAATTTTATTTCTTCTTAAAATCAAAAATTTGTTGTTTCAGATTTTAACAAGAAGGAAATAAATTCTTTAGTTTTAAATTACTACACTTATGAAAAATTGTTACAAAAAAACAATGCCAAATTGGACAAAAGAGTCATATGTATAGAGTATGAATTAATGAATAAACTCACAAGCAGTAGTTTGAAAGATTTCTCATTAGCCATTTTATAAAAAATAAGGATAAAAAGACATATAGCCCAGTGAATAAAAGCATTGGTTGAAGTAATCCAGTGACTTGACCCAAAGAATTGTGAGTTCAATACCTGGCCACAGCAGAAGTGAACAAAAACTTGGAGAGTTGAGTTAGTAAAGGGAGATAACTGAAACTGAGCTATCTAGAATTGGCATGGCACGTGGAACAATCTACCCCAGTGGACTAAATAAAGGGTTTGGTTTGAATTTCCAACATATTTCACTCGAAGAAGTCCAGTGTGTACAACGGTCCGAACAATATAAATAGTGTAAATAGGTACATAAAGTACATTGAGCAGTACCAAACACTCATTAACAATGTACATTTAAATATCTATGTTTTTATGCTTTGTTCCTTCATAATGTAGGCAATCATGACTCTCAACAGATTTTTCTTATCTGAATTATTATGCCTTCTTAGGAAAGGTAATGGAGTGGTTTCCTGTTGTCTTCTCCACAGTTTGGAATTCAGTTTTCCTTTCTGGTTGCTACTTAAAGCTAAAGAACCCAGTCTACTCTACTATTTAACTCCTAACTGGGGAGAAAATAGATTGATTCATTCCTTTACCAAGGACATTTGTGTGAAAGTGAACACAACAGACTATCTCAGAATTAGAATTTGGCTTACTAATTCCACTTTCTCTGCTAATATCCATTACACAACCCACACATCCCATTTAAATGTTACTCAATTGTAAATATTCTCATAGTGTGTGTGTGTGTGTGTGTGTATATATATATATATATATATATATATATATATATATATATATATATATATATATATATACATACACACACACACACATTCATACTTGGCTACATCATCCTGCATTTAAGTTATTTGTTTCTCTTTGGCAAGTTTGATTTTAACAATCCTCTTTCAACATACCAATATATCTCCAACTTGGATCCCTGGACTTTATAAGTTTTTTTGTCCTTCAATTATCTATATTTGCCAATGTATTTTGGTTGTTGAGTAGCTCAATACCACAATATAGTAGTTTGTGACTTTAAAAACATCTGCTTCCAGAATATAACTACCTATTTTTATTATAAAGTATTAAGTGAAATATTTTCTATAGAGATACTTGTCTCTATCCATAAAGGAATCCTTTTTACTATAGACTGAGTTCATTGGTTTATTATGGCTTCAAAATTAGTATATTCTGATACAAAGATAATTTTATTTGCTTTTCTTATCTTACTTTTTTTTTTCTGTCTTTTTTTTTTTTTTTTTTTTGTAGATAAATATTTCATTACCTTCTGATCTGCCTAGAATGCTATGTTGCACTTTACTTCAATATATAGATAGTAGTAAAAGGTGTGAAAATAAATTGCTAGATTCCAGAAATTTGCTTTAGTGTTAATTTTGTAAGAAATTAGAACACTTGAATTGGGAATAAACTGGTTGAAATGTCATTTTTGAAAATAAAACTTGAACTTGAGCATAAAAGAAACATTCACTGCTCAATTCTCACACTTTATAATAATAAGCTTCTTTTTGTGGGAATTTATATTCTAAGTCCATATTGAATATATGGTTTATTAGAGAAAAGGGTTGCAAAAGAATTCATGTATTTGTCTGCATTAATATCTCTATCTTTGTTAATTTCATTTTCTTCTAAAACAAATGATTTATCAACTTAATATTGCATTTAAAAAAATGCTGTTAAAGTATTGTAAAAACAAACAACAAAGATAAAGATAGTAATACAAACAAATGTGTTACCAATATTCTTTATTTTTTAATATTTTGTGCTTTTCTAAATCTGATTTGTGAAATATAAAGGATTTGGATTTTTTTCCCCACATCTGAAACGCTTTAGCATAAATGCTTTATCATAAATGTTTTATGTGTAAAAATTTCAGATAGAGTATATCTGTAAAAAGACAATATGAATGAAGGTTTTCCTTTTGTCTTCATTCATAAACATGTTATGTTTTACTTGGCAGTTCAGACCATCATTGGGTGTTGTAGTAAAATATGTACTTTATAGACAAAATAAGATTAATTCATAAATATATGATTATTCACATTGTTTACTGTCAGACTAATATCCTCATCTTTGTTATGGTAATAACAAAAAAGAGGAGTTCATATGTCAATATAAATAATGATAACTCCTCATCTCAGAAATTCAGACAGAAAATAAATATATGATGTTTAAGAACCTTTATTTCCACCCCCAACTCATGATATTAAGTTTTCGTTAAGTAAATATCAAATGCAAGCAGTTCAGGAGTTCTTCCCTGCAAATGTTCTAACTTAGTACTATCCCTTTCATATTACTTAAGAGAAATGAGATGGTTCACTGCCAAGTAAAATACTCTTTCTTGGGATGTCATGGCATTATCTCCTGCCAATGATCTCTTGGGTCATTTGATTGATCAACTAACCAATATGTGAATCGGTGCGATGCCATACAAAATTCAAGCAAAAATATAAAATTATATAATAATACCAGTGTGTAATTTAAGAACTACTATCACTTAATGTTAGTACTTTAGAAAGTTGGTTAAAAACTGAAATATCAAAAGTTTTGACTCTCTACTTAAAGACTTTGGGGATTTTATCATAATGTCATCAATAAGATATTTGTTTCTTAAACATATTTCCTCCATCTGAGAAGATAGTCTTGCACTTGGTAACCCTTAATACCAATAAAGTGTAAAATATAAGCAATAAAATATATTCACTTTATCTCTGTCTCATCATCATGGCTACATTTGCATACACATTTTATACTTTAAATGTAACAATTACTATTGGACAGAAATAGCACAAAATTAAGAAATAAAATTAGAACCATGAGTACTTACAAAGTGTACTTTAATCTATTGGAAATAAAACTCTCTTCTATGAAATACAAACTTGTGACTCATTGATTTGCCAATTATACAATTTCAGATTATTATCTTCATCTTTGCTATCTTTATAATATTTCAGTTACTGTAGCCTCCTGCCTTCCACAGGTGTCTTTTGTATTCACTAACCTCCCAAAAATATCAAATGAAACTCTTTGATTCACTGTTATATGTTTTTGTACAGAGTTTCATTCAATATTCTCAGAAACTTTTGTTTTTTATCTGCCGCCCCATCAAGTCTTTATAAAATGAAAAAAAATTGGAATATTGATGAAGGAAAGAATGACAAAAGAGAAATATTTTTCCAAAAGATGTGTTGCTTCTCTTGAAAATTTTATAATACTATTTTTAATGATAGTTATAGAAAAGTAAATGTTTAAAACTTATTTTTTCTTATATGTGTTGTTCTTGTCCTAAGTATTATCGTTCATTACCAACCTTCATTTGATTATTCTATTCAGTAACCTTCCGTATGTTACAACACACTTATGTAAATATTTCCTCTGCATTGTCATTAAAGAAATTGCTCTTATAATCTAGATTCAGTTATATTTTCTATTATATATAAGGAGAGGGTTGGATTTGTCTTTATCTTAAATATAAATTTAGCTTGAATTTAAAATCTGCTTGTAGTTTTCATTTTCAAGTCACTGAAAGCTGCACCAGTTTGTGAAAAGATGAGATGTCTTCTAGTTTTCGTGACAACATTTTCTTAACCCATTAAAATTTTGGCATTAATTATAAAATAAAAATTCTATATTATAGGTTTCTAAAAAAGAAAATCCAGAATAATAGGTTTATAAAAAAATCATGTATTAATTCTAGGTTTCTACCTTATAACCCATTAATGTCCAGCATTACTAATACAGCTAGAAGAATTTCTCTTAATGAGAAGAACAGTGTGTATTAGCCAGATTTATTATAAGACTTTATTTAATTTAAGATCTTATATATATATATAGAGAGAGAGAGAGAGATAGATAATCATTCTTTAAATTTCAAAGTGTGGTTATTTTGTTAACTATATCATCTTCATGATGAAAATAGATCAGACTAAGAACCTTTCAGTAATCTCTTGTATTTTGTTTTTGTATAATGTGAATAGAGCAATATTTTTTTTATGATGATAAAGCTAAAAATAAAAATTGGAGAAACAGACTATAAAAAGAAAAAAAATTGGGAACAATCTATTCCCTAGTGTGTGACCAGTTGAATTAATTAAACTTAAGGTTAGTTAGTTTTACTCTTTAACATTGGTCTTTGTGCTACAAAACTCTAAAGAATTTAGATTGTAGAATAATTTTTTCTTATATCAAAGATGAAAATTAATAATTGTCATCATCATTACCTGATTTATCAATGGATAATATTGAAAAGTTTAAAAATTGTTTATTATTAGAATTTTTTTTTTTTTTTTTTTTGCTGCCTCCATCTTTTTTTATGTGCATTTTGTAGAGGCTGAACCAAAACTTTTAAATATGTACAAATACATGCAAGTATGAAATACAATAAACCCTTTTCTTTTCTTATTTCAGAGGAAGGTTATTTAAAGATCTACTTACGAGGCCGTCCTGTGAACATGTATGCGCCATCATCAGTTAGTGAATTTAACATTTCCAAAACTGTGGAAGCTCCTTCGGAAAAACTTCAGTTGGAATGGGTGTATCCTTAACCAGCTTAAATCAAATTTTTTTTAAAAGACAGTTTTGTTAGCTAAAAAATCCACACATGTGGTAATTTTGTTGCAAATAAAAGCTTTTGCAAAGAAAATGATATTTTTTATTTCAAGCTGCATATATGTGTTGATGTCAGCAAATGGAATATTATCTAATACTGACAAATTGTTACTGTTATGTTTAAATTTCAACTTTCCTGCACAAATACACAATTTTTTATGTTTCAAAATTGTCTTTTTGTTCATTGCAGATATTAATTGATATTTGTTAGAGTTTAAGATGGATTATAGATATTTCATTAATGGAAATATTGTACAGGCCTAGAGATTGAAAGTCTTACTAAAGAAAATGTACCTATCAACAGGAATTGAACGTTTTAATCTGAGAAACCACTTTCATGCAAAATATACTTTATCATGAAGCTCAATTCCTGTCAGAAACATATTTTCTTTAGTATGATTTTCACTTTTGTAGACATTAATTTTCCTACTTAAAAAAAACATGGATATCTATTCACTAAATATGTTTATAAGAAGAAGAAATAATGTTGGATTTAATTGCTTAAAAATTACTATTTCCTTAACAATTTTTGTTTTTAACTTTAATGTATTTTTGCTTTAAAGTAGTGAACTAAAATATATAAACACATAAATGGCTGGTTGGCCCTTATTTATGTAAAATCAATAACTATTGGAAAATTTACCTTTGTAAATGAAGGGCAGAGTTCTTTTAGAAATTCAGTTTTATAGAAAATTTTATAACCAGGAAATTTTTTTTTACTAGATTACTAGAAATCCATCATTTGAATTAGTGTACAATAAGATTTTACTTGGATATATTCAACATTTAATATCATAAGCTCTTGAAATATACCATCATTTTTTTCTCAATTGCCTTCTGTGTTTTTTCTTTTGTTTTTTTTTCCTTAACCATTGGTTTTCAGTTATGGCTATCGAGGACGTGATTGCCGTTCCAACTTGCATTACCTGCCAACTGGAGAGATTGTTTATTTTGTAGCAGCCACTGTAGTTTTATACAATGTTGAGGAGCAGATGCAGCGTCATTATCTGGGACACACAGATGATGTCAAATGGTAAGTACATCTTTATACATTTTTTTTAATTCGCTACCTTTTTGTCGGGTCAGTATTAATTCATCAATGTTCCAATTTCTAAAATAAAACATGCTGCCAAATATTAACAATGTCTAGGTTTTCAATACTCAAACAGAAATAATCAATTTGAAGTGTATTTGACATAAAATGTCAATGTTATCTTGTTTATTAATTCTTTTTTGAATTAGAAAATAATTTATGGAAACTTATGTTAATCATACAAAATAGCATGAGTGATAACCATAAGATAATATTTCAACTTGTAAGATATATCATAAAAAACTAAGGCCTAAGACTATACTACTTGTATATATATATATATATATAAAAGTGGACATGGAAGTCAGCACTTAGAGGCGACAGTCTGTTTCATGCTAGTGCAATCGTCAGGCGATTGCACTAGCATGAAACAGACTGTCGCCTCTAAGTGCTGACTTCCATGTCCACTTTTATATTTACACACGCTCTATCTCTGATATTGAGCACTTTACCCCATAAATATAGCACACTTTAAGACTATATTTCTGCATATATATATATATATATATATATAGTACATATACATACATTATATATATATATATATATATATATATATATATATATATATATAGTACATATACATACATTATATATAGTACATATACATACATTATATATATATATATATATATATATATAGTACCTATACATACATTATATATATAGAGAGAGAGAGTTATGTCTGGCTTGTATTGTATCTGTGACTAAATGTTTTATCTGTAGCAAATGGATGCTACAGGATTATAATGGATGAAGTTACTGTTGGTCATCATTTTGTAGCAGGAGTTACAATTTATTGCTGATTAAGATGAAGACTTTGAAAGTAAATGAATTAAACATTTTCAAAAGAAATTAATTTTAACTCATGGAGGAATTTTACATATAGATTTATATAAAGAACCACATAGCTCACAAAAGAAGAGAAAGAAAAAATTATATTTACATGTATGCAGATTTCTCCAAAAATGAAAGAGAACATTGATGTAACTTAGCCATAGTGTGTGTATGTGAGGGAGAGAAAATAACAAAGATCACAAAATAAGAGAAAATTAAATTTACATGTATACAGATTGCTCTAAAAAAAAAAAGAAGAAAGAAAAGCATTTATGTATTGAGCCATACTGTGTGCATGCTTGATGTCCACACAGTTTGTTTGAAAGTAATTAGTTTGCTTGAAGAAAGAAATTTCTTGGTGGTGGCAAATGTCATGTTATTGTTACTACATCTCTGAGCTGAAAGAGCAAGTGTGTTTATGCCCTATGCTTTTATAGGCCTGAATAGAATGACACTTAATGGGCATCTTGACATATGTGAAGTAACCCCCCACACATCTATTTCATCATCTGTTAAATTTCCAGCATTATTAAACACTGGGTAGGGCAAATCAATTCTTTCTAATAAACTGTTTTCCAAATATGACTGGCTAATGACACTGAACTGTTATATTTCAATACACTGAATTGTTAATGTTTTTTTTTTTTTTTTGTAAGGTCTTCTTGGTTGGGCCAAAAGCTTTTCAGTGCACCTTCATACATTCATACACCATTGAATACTGCTCTAAATTAAATGCATCTGCACCTCATTGGTTACTGTAAGAAACATAATTTTGCTTGTATTATCAAAAACATTTCTATGGTTTCTGCATTATTAAATAGCAAACAAACATTTTCTTTCCTGGGGAAAGTAATTTAGAAAAAATAAACTAGTAGCATTAACTTAAGTATTATCTACAAACATTGGATTGACATAAACAAAACTTCCCTACTGAAAACATTAGTGCAAATTTCTTTAAAATTATTATCTAATTTTATGACCATTTTAACAAGTACAATTATAGAGACACGGAACAACAGGCTTTTGAGGAAAAGAAACGTTGCCATCAAATGAATTTAGTCTGCCACAAGTTGATAACAGAAGTAGACAAAACACTCACAGAAATTCTATTTTAATAAAACTAACCTGAATCTTATGCAGTTGACTCAGTGAATGAGTGCTGAAAAAATCTGACCTCATTTCCCAAATTCTAACCAAACAACCAAATTCTTTCATGCCTATTGCGTACATATTTGACCTCGATATGCAACAGCTTATATACAAACTGGGGAAATGTAATTAAAAAACATTTGATAGATATGTTTTTCATATATGTGTATGTGTGTAAAAAAAAAAAAAAAATTTAAAAAAAAAATGCTTTCATCTATACTTTTAGCCATTATCAAGGATGATTTTATTTTTACTTTTAACTGAATGTATGGGTTGTGTTATGTATGTATCTAGAGTTATAGGAAGGTTTTATTTTCCAAATACTGTCAGCACATTGTGGCCATGTTCATAGTTAATGTTATTGAGTGTTGACTTTTTCTTTTTTATTGTTAGGTCTTCCATTACTTTTAATCTTTTTTTACATGTGGATGAGGTTATTATGCTTGTATTTTCTACTAGTATGTTTCAGATGGAGTCTTGTAGGTTTTTGTGTGTGTTTAAATTAATCCTAATGGAGCTATGTTTGGGTAGGTGTAATATAAGTCATCTGGTAGCGTGACCAATGTAATTATTTATGAGTTTGGTTTGATCGGGAGCACAGTTCCTTCAGAGGCATTTGAACTCATAAAAACTGCTAAAAATGACATCCAACATTTAAATAATTAAATCCACAAAGATAACGAGACTCTAAAAAACACCTTAACTGAAGATGATGAACACCAACTTACACACAAACAAATACTTACAGAAAGGCTATGTAAACTATACCAAGGAAATATCCTACTACCCAATAACAGTGATAAATATTTAAACTTATAAACAGGTGACCAAAAAGAATTCTTAAATATAGGGCTAAATTGCCATCTCCAACCTAAATTTGACCTCCTCACTACGAAAACCGAAATTGAAATTCTACACCAATCACTTTCCTAACTTGAGGCTCATGGAGATATAGCGGTTCATGCAGACCTGAGAGACCCTCCTTAAGACAGAAGGCTTAAGACGACTCTCTTCACAACTACTGTAATAATGTCCTAACAACAAAACTAAAAATTGCCACAAAAGAACTAAAAAAAACATTTCCAATATTGTCATCAGATGAGCTGACAAAGCTAGCACATATGTAATTTTTGACAAAGCCAGCTACCATAAAAAATTACAACACATCGGTGACCAATCTAAATTCACCAAATTAAACAGAAACTCCACGGAAACTATAAAAAGATCCATCAACAAACTAATAACATCGATGTTTATTCCTATACAGAAATATAAAAATACGCAAAACCAGATACCCACGATGACCAATCATTTCTTAGATCCCAACTTCTATTTACGAGCTATCAAAATTCCTTAATGAGATCATTACACCATACCTACCCACCAATTACAGCATCACATCAACCCACAAATTCCTTCAAATTCTGAAAAGTATAAAAACCAACATAAGGTATATTATTTAGCATCCCTTACATTGAAAGTTTATTCATAAATGTTCCCATTGACCAAACTATTGACATAATCCTTTGTGTACACAAATAATTCTATCCCACTTCCATCCATCAAATATCCTCAAAAAACTACCCCAGTCAACTTGAACAAGAAAATTAATTATCTATTACAAAAAATTTAAAACTGCTAACATCAAAAATAACAGCACACCTGCAAAATCAAAGAATCAACATTAGTCATGAGTTCAAATGCCCTTTAAGGAACTGTGTTCCTGATCAAACCAAACTCATAAATAATTACATCAGTGACACTACAACATGCCTATCCAGACAACTTACATTACACCTACCCAACTATAGCTACATTAGGATTCATTTGAACACACAAAAATCTACCAGGCTCCATTGGAAACAAACTAGTAGAAAATACAAGCATAATAACCTCATCAACATGTAAAAAAGAAAAAAAAAATATTAAAAATAATGGAAGCCCTGATAAGAAAAGAAAAAAGCCAATGCTCAATAACATTAACTATGAACACAATATGCTGACAGTGTTTGGAAAATAAAACATTCCTATAACTCTAGATAAAACAACCCATACATTTGGTTAAAAATAAAATCATCTTTGATAATGGCTAAAAGTATAGCTGAATACACGCAGATATGCAGAACTTTTAGACAGTTTTTACACTCTGTCCAGAAAAGAAAACACTTGTATATATACACAAGAAAAATGAAAAGCTTAATCGCAATATCTTGTCAGTTGCTTTTAATGAATCATACACACATATATATATATATATATATATATATATATATATATATATATATATATATGTGCTACTACTACTTCAAACATTATTAGAATGGATAATCATATTTGAAATAGAAACCCTATTTTTTACTTTAAACAATGTGGATTAAGTTGAATCCATTCCATTAATTTTCTAGAAATTGCTTTTTTTATGTTTTGGATATGAAACTGAGCCGACCTGGGCTTTTGAAAAAATATATATAGTGAGGAAGTATTTTTTCCTTAAAAGAGAAAATAGAGCCTTACTTTACTGTGACACTCTTTACAGCTGAGTGCTAAAGCACACTGGATCAAATGGTGGTTTCTCCTACAAAAAAGGGATATTAATTTGATTCCTGCTGGGAAGCACATTTTCTTTAAGATTTCTCAAATAGACAGGTATAATACATTTTTTTTAATGTAAAAATAAAAATGGGGCATCTATTTCAAATATAATTATCCACTATAATAAAGTCTAAAGTAATAAAAATGCCAGATTAAAAATAAATCTTTATATATATATATATATACACACACACACACAGAGTATCTAATAACCTGGTATTATGAATGAAGATCCCTCCATCAAAGTTTAAAATGGACAATTACAGGAGGCATGGATGAGTAAAAGTCAGAAGTAGGCTTCCTTTAAAATTCTATACAAATTATTTTACACAAAATTTAAAATATATCCTAGCTCTCCGAATTTATATATATATATATATATACACACACACACACACACATACAGTATTGGCTTCAGAAACTCTAGATTAACTCTGAACAAATGAAACAAAATTCTGCATGAAAAGCCTGTTTAGACATTCATATGTGCAAATGATGAAACATGACTTTACCTACTTATATATTATTTTCAGCCTAACTATCCATCCAGATAAAATTAGGATAGCCACTGGGCAAGTTGCTGGCCATGACAAGAAAGAAGGGCGAGTAAGTTATTTTTGAAATTTTATAATTTTAACATTATTTTGTGATTTACTGTTTTTTTTTGCGTTGGTTTGTTTTTTAATTGTATGTCTTAGATGTTCTGATTTTGTCTGTTTAGCTGTTGTGTTTTTTGGGTTTTTTTTTACTCATTAAATTGAATAATTCAAAATATTACTTGTTCTGTTTTTTTATGTATGTATTTTTTTAATTTGTTTTCAAGAATTCCAGTCTTTTGTAATAAAAAAATTAAAGCCTGTTTTATGTTTTTCCAATTTTTAGTTTTAAGACATTTTTATAATGCTCAAAATAATTTGAAAAGTCTTTTACATGAAACAAATTTTATAAAGTTTTTAAATTAAGTCCTTTAAAAATGTTTTAGATTTAAAAACAATGAAACTAAAAATAATACTTAGCCTAATTTCTTAAAACTTTGACTATTTTTATTGTTAAATAAGAAGACTTCAGTTGTGACCTGTGTTGTACACTTTTTTTTTTTTAAGAATATTCTAGACTTTTGCAAAAAAACTTTTTCTCTTTAAGTATTCCTGAATATCTCAATTTCCAAAACAAATAAGTAACTTTAGCTAAATTTTGTCTCCTTCCTCCTTTTAGACAAAATAATTGTATACTTCTTTTTATTTCAAAAAACCAATTTGCCAGAAATGTCTTTTCAATTTATTGCCTCTAATTTTGAGAAGTCATTATCAGTTCAAGATTTATTTGGACAATGGAATTCATTTTTTGACATCTTTCAACAGTTTTGTGATTCTTACTGAGAAGAAAACATTTGACTCCCTGCATAATTCACATGGGAAAATTCTTTTAATAGATATTTTCAAATTTCACTTTTTGTTCTTTGCACATTTATAAATGGTTTGTTTATTTACTGTTGTCTTGAAAACATCTTTTTACATGATTCTCAATTCAATTACATAAATATTAGCTGCATAATTTCTGTGTGGCTCACCTCATTTACTTTAAACTAGTAAATTACTAAATAAAGGCATTAGCATTCACATAAATTCATTTGTATTAAGCTTAGTGAAATAAAAAAAATTTAAATTGACTAGAATAATTTTTTTTTTTGTTATTTTGTTTGTTTTTTTTATGAAAAAATATTTGCCTATTAATGAATTATATTTATATAAAGATTTATTTTAATTTAAGAACTGTACTGATTAAAGCTGTTTTCCCATGACTTGTAGTTCAGGGATAAAACACAAGTTATGTTTTGAAAAGGTTTAATGTTTCTTTAATTAAAAAAGAAAACAATTTACTAAAATTATAGAAAGTGCTTTGATTGGTAGATCATCCATGGTAAATTTATGTTTGTTTTTTTACATTTCACCTTTCTTAGCAGATCTTCTATTATCATAATGTGGGATAGTTAATAAGTGATAAAAGCAAACGCATAAGGAAACTGAATGAAGTTAGTTAGACTATATGCCCAGATACATCTAAAAAAAAATTATTTTTAAATTTCAGCATTCTGACATCTTCAGCATTCCTTATTGGTGCATAATTATAAATGAAGCTTGCATTTTTATATCTCTTCTTACTGTACACACATAATTCCATCAATCAAAACATTACTTTAGTCTGATAAAGTCCTTCTAGACACAGAATGTTTTTCCCTTTGTGATTTTGCCTAAAAGAGTGTTTTATAAAATTTATATGCATCAACATTTCTTTTTTTCTTCCTTCATCAATTATATAAAATATAATGTTGCTTCCATGTTAAATTCTTTCTTAAAAACAATTGATATTGACAATATAATCTACCAGTAATAAAGTATAATTATTGGTGATAAACATTCTTAGACGTAAGAACATTCTATTGCTTGCTGGTTAGATTAATCTTTGTTTTTAGTGCAGATGTTAGGAAGGGGACCTAATTTCTTACCCCCATATTCATATTAATAAAAAGAAAGAAGCCAAAACCATATGCCACATTTCTCTTATCATTTCTTTACAGATAAGATGCATAAGGTTTTGGATGAATATCTTGGATGCACACAGTTCTTCATGATTTGTGTATTTTCATAATCATTTTACCATTTCTACCTACAGGTCACTTGTTAATCAATAAAATCCAATATTAGAAGAGGTTTTAGAGAAGTTTTCCATTTCCTTCAGTTTACAACCAAAGCTTAAGGATCTCTTTTCTTTACCTAAACAAATTGATATTAATCCTTTTTTTTTTTTTTTTTTTTTTTTACCCCAAGGGAAGCAATAAAATGCAAGGGATTACTGAGTGTGAAAGAATAATCCAAGTGAAATAATTATTCTGTATTTTTATCATTGAGCTACTACACAGGATCCAGTTAATTTAGTTTAACATTTTAAAATTATGTTAGTAACTCTTGAAATGTTTGAAGAATCTTAGTATAATGGGTTTTGGGGGGGGTGTTTTTTTGTAAGATTATTTTTTTCTGTTATAAAATATGAGCTTGCTGTTGTTGAGCAAACAATATGGTTTGGGATCAAAATCTTAATATCAATTCTTAATGCTAAAACTTATGAAATAAACACCATTTTAAAGATACATTGGATGAACTATAGTATTTTAATGTGAATAAATACTAAAATGTTAATAATTAATCCTATCTTCTTGCTTATTAATCACATATTAACAAGATTAAAAAATAAATATTAAGCTGTGAGAAAATTGTATTACTGCCAAATCATTTTTCAATTAAGAATACAAATCAGTAGCCCTTTTAAGTCTGGAAGCACCTACACATTTCATATGTTTACAGTTCGAGATTGCCTGAATATGGTTGCAATCAGGTAGCAAAGTATTTCGATACATAGTGTTAACACTTATCACATGATCAACTAGAAACAATGGAAATATACAACTTTTACAAAGTTGTAAATTTCCAAACCTATATCTGTAACAAGTTATCTACTAAGAAGGTTAAATTTGACATCATTTGAAAGAGAAATCTGTTTACTCTCATATAAAATTAACTTGATTCTCAACTGTTTCTGAGATATATCTATTTAATTAAACTAACATCACATGTTCAGATTTTTCAACAAATTAGAACTTCAGGGATTTAACAATTGAAATCTCTTAAGGCTGACATTTAAATATAATGACCAGCTTTCTCTGTCAGATAAATGTACCAACAGTGATAAATCTGCAAAAAGGTGATTTTAAGACAAAAATATATTTCATTCAAGCTCAGAGAAGAGAAAACTCTTTATATGAAAGCAAATATTAACATTCTACATTTGTTTATGATTAGAAAATTGGTTATCAAAATGAATTTTGTAACTTCATGAAGCTGAATAAATTCTTTCAGGTCCTTGGAAATTCAGTTTTAATGCCGGCTTATTAAATATTTATCTATTTTTCAGAATTGGTTTGTATCAGTCTCATGATTTTCATGTAGTTATCTAATAAAATTAAAATATCACTTGTTTAGGAAGAGAAGAAAATGAAATGGCCTAATCATAAAAATAAGCATGGCTGTGTCATCCTTAGACCAACCAGAAAGAAAGGAATGCAATTGGAGAACATTACTTACTGGGAAATAGTATGACATATTCCTCCTTTTTTGTTGAAAATTTGTCCAATATTACTTTTGGGACTTGTTGCTCTGGGACTATCTCTGGCCTTGCTTTTTCATTTAATCACATGACTGCCTTCAAATAAAGGTTATTCATTGTGATTTTTCTATTATTTATGTGGTCTGTCCTGGTTGTGTGTGTGTGTGTGTGTGTGTAGCATAGTATTCTTTTCTGGGTTTTTTTCTTTTTTTAAGATGGTCATAAGGGATACGTTGTTTTTTTTTGTTTTTTTTTTCTATATGTTTTATTAAAATCTCATCCCATTGGGATAAAGAATTAAGAAATTTAAATCCAGTCTTTTTAATTTTATTTTACATAAACTTATTTTTATTTTCTGTATAGTTTAATTTTTTTTCCTTTTTAGCCTTTTCCCATTATACAAAATGAAAAACTCAATAATAAGCAAAAATAATTGCATATATTTTTCCTTTACTGTCATTTCATATTGTTATTGTTAAAATAATCAACTATAGTGAAAAAAACATCAGTATTAAAAACATGCATGCCCAAACACAAAAAATACAATAGAACCATTTGATCAATGAGTTTTTGTTTGGTAATTTCTAAGAATTGTTAATAGAAATTTATATTCACTTTATTTGTAATTGAAGTTAAATTATATTCCAGGAAACAGCACAAGATATAAAATGTATTAATAAAATAGAAATTTTTATTGATCTCATTCATAGCTTCAAATTAAAAGATCTTTTATTTCTTATTAAAATCTCTTATCTGCTACTCTCTCTTGTGTGTGTGTATGTATGTATATATATATATATATATATATATATATCTTAACCTTTTTATTATTTTTGGCTTTTTCTCTTTCTCTCTCTCTTTCCAAAATCTTTGCACTTCACTTTTTCATATTCCTTTTGCAATTTAGAATAAAATCTTTTGAGCAAAGAAAATCTCGCTTTCCTAAATCTCTACATTTGCTTTATTTAGTCTGCAATTATCATTTAGAATGAATTTGAGCATGTCATATTTCTGGTCATCTTTCAAGCATTGAACAAGATCAGGGGAATTAATACTGCTTCTCTACAATCTTTCTCTACCTTCTGCCATAGCTGTTTGTTTTTTCAATCCTTTGTCATTTGTAAGGTTTGAAATATTTATTAGTTTTGGATTTGTTGCTAAAATCTACCTTCACTTGACAAACAATTTTTTTTCTTGTGATTTTTTTTCTTATATACCATTTTACTATCAAAAAAAAGAAGTACACAAAATAAAATTAAACACATTTTCATTTGTTAATCTTCATACTGTCATTACATTCATATTTATTTGTTGAAGACTATAAGAAATACTGGAATCCCTTTTTAAGCCCAAATTCTTCATAATAATGATAAAGTTTCAATTTTAATCAGATTGAAATTGGCTAAATCAAATTTGTAATCATTTATGTTAATTATTCATGTAAAAATTAGAAAATCTGTCAACCCCCCAAAGAGTGTTGAAATCAGTACCCAGATTTCTTAGAGACTATTTTGCTCTTTTATGTGGAAATTTAAAATACACATAATTTTTCATATTTTTGTTTCTTTTTACTTGGGGAATTGAAAGGTTTCTTGTTTAAAATCATTTTTAGAGACCTTCATGCCACACTGAGTATTGCGTAAAAAATTATATTTCTAAACAACTCAAAAATGTATTCTTAATTTGCCTTCATCTTGATTACTTGACAGTTTATGTAGAAGATATTTAGTATTTAATTACTAAAATAAACTTCATCAGTAGTAATCTTAACATTTTGTATTTAAAAAAACTCTCAAGTACAAATTAAACTGTTTTAAAAAATATTGACTATTGTTTTTAAAATCCTTACCTAAATCTTTATAGTCACTTGAATTTGAATTTTAACTGTTGACTTATTTGTGGTAATTTCTGAGGAGTCAAATATTTGGGCAGGGGTTTTATGGTTACATTTTGTACCCTCTCATAGGTTGGAGAACCAGAAAACTATACCTGCTAAACAAAAATAAAGCTTATGCAATATTCTCAATATTTCTTTAAAAAAAAATTTTCTCCATACATTTTTATAGATAATTACATTTATGTTCTCAAATTAGAAATTATTTCTTTTGGAATAGAAAGAGTTATCTTTTAATGCTTGAGGTCTTTCTTCAAAAATTTCATTATCAAGTTGGCTAGTTTTGTGGTGCCTCTGTTTTCTGTAAATTGGTTTATTGTCATTTTTTTGCTTCCTTCTCAACTCTGGATATGTGGCTTTAGGCACAATAATCACCTTTCTATTTTTCATTGATTTGTCTTTCATGCAAATTTCATTTCATTGTATGATAAAACTCAAGTTGCCAACATTAAACTCTGTTTTAAGAACACAAGGAAAATTCTTTAACTCAAAATTCTTACATCAATTTTTTTCTTAATAATTCAGTTTTTTTTTTCTTTTACAAAATGAATCTGCAAAATCAAAATCTTTGACAACAAAACTAAGAAAATGTGAGGATATAAGTTAATAAGCTACACTAGGACATGAACAAGGAAAAATAGACATAAAAAACTATATTCCAGCTATTTATATTTTAATATTTTTAGTTTGGAGCTAAATAAAGACAGTACTGTAAATTTTTGTGATTACCATTTCAATATATATAGTGATTGATGAACAATATAGTGAAAATTTTATCAGAATTTTAGATTGTTCAGTATATAAAGCCTTTCAAAAGCATCTGAATACATAAATTCCTGTTTCTATCAATTTGAGAGAATATTAAATTATGGAAAAGAATTGTAATGTGATGTCTGAAAGCTGGTGGAAATACAAAGCACAATCAAACACTGATAGAACAGTGATTCTGAAATGTAGGATGAGAATTTGCAACAAAATCAACAACTTTGGAACCATGAAGACCAAAAGACTGGCTTGTGTCTGCAACTTCTCATGAATTTCTTAAATATTTGGAAGTAATCTTGGATATCAAAAATAAGGATATACAGAGTTGTCCGAAAGTCTTGTCACCCCTACAAAAAGAATAATAACAAGAGTATTACAAAGCACATGTACTGTTATCAGTTTAATCATTTTAATTGACCTGTCACACATCAAGAAGGTCTGTATAACACCATTTTTGTATTGGTCATCTAAAATAGAAAATTATATAATGTAGGGGTGACAATACTTTCGGATCACCCTGTATTATTATGCATTATAGATTATTACACATCATTTTGATGAGTTTTTTTTTTTTTTTTTCTCTCAAAATTCTCTTAAAAATATTTATAAACTCAAAAGTAATAATGACTGATAATGAAAATACATAATCACAAAATGACTTAAGAGTGTTACTATCCTTAGATTCTTACCAGAATAGCCTTGAATAAAGTCAGAAGAAAAAGAAAGTAGCAGAAATATTAGACAGGAGATATTTAATAAATCATAATGGGTTTTGTAGTTTCAAAAGATGTTGTCCATGGATTATGATGTCCAAAGTAATGAGATATATATCTGAAGCTGCTTTATACTTTTATTCTTGTTATTTAATGACCAAAGAATAGGTCAGCTATAAAATGTTATTGATAAAGAATAAAAAAAATAATGAAGAAACCTATCAAAACAAAAAAAATATTTATGGTTAGTATAAGCATATTTTGTTTATGGATGAACAAACTAATGGTCCATCTTGAAAGATACCAAAATTAATTTGATATTTTGCTGATGGTCCTGTTCAAAACTAATAGTGTTGACAACTGAGTTTTATATTCTTGAGTGCATATTAACACCATCTGTAATATATCTCACCTGCCATACATCATTTACTGCCATAAGATAATAGTTGACAAATTAATGTTGCAATTTCAAATGATTCCAATTGTTTAAGTAAATATCTATTTTAAATATTTTACTTTGCAGTAGCAGTAGATGTTCATTTTTTTTTTTTCTTACAGTAACAGGTTAAAGCTAGTTTAGAATTTACCATTTTTATGTCAAAAAGGTTTCACAATGAAAATGATGACTATATTGTTAGAAATATTTAAAAAAATATATATTTGTAAATGAGATTTTTAATTAATGAAATTAAAATGAAAAGCACAAAAAACATTAAACCAAAAGTTAATTTACACACACAACCAAATATGGTGTTAATCTGTACTTTTACCATTATGTTTACAGCTTGACAGGTTGATCTTTGTTTCTGTAAAACAGAAGAAAAAAAAACGACAGCCATCTTGGCTTCATTTGATCTCTTAAATTCACAAGTTTAAAACTGAAGCAAAGAGTGATCAGTCAGTGCTTTTCATATACAAGGTAGGGTGCTGAAATATTTTTGGTCCGAAGAAAGGATTCCAAAACAAATTCTGATGTTTGTCATTTGGTTAGTTTTGGGGAAGTGGGCCAAGCCGAGAACTTTTCAACACCCCCTTGTACTTACGAATCATGCATGACGCTCAATTATTTCATCTGTTTGGTCCCCTTCCTATTTAGAAAAAAAGTGTCACATTTGCTGAATCGGGCCCCAGCCCAATTGCAGGAGACAATCAGGTGAGTTCATGAGTCAACTGTTCCCCAGTGACTTGGGAGTGTGAGTGCTCCTCACTGGATAATCTCTTTTGCTCCCACCCTCTCTCTAGCTTATGGTTTCCATATTTTACTAATCCACTAGAAAGGCAACTGAATAGGCCTGTCTGTCTACCTCTCTCACAACTCATTTCTCTTTCCCTATGTAGTTCAATCCTCTTTCTCCTTCCATCTTGGTTTTGTTTTATTCAAGATTGACTTATCTGAATATCCTTTAACATTTTATTGCTCTTTGTAGTTGCTGCTTTTTAGTGTCTGCCAAATTGCTTAGGTACACAATTTTTAATTTTTTTTTCTCATATTGCAAATTCATTTGACTGCATTGGTCCTAAGTTGTTAAAAGAAATTGGTCTTCTATATAGAAAATATCCTGCCCAAACATTTTTCTTGTAATATGTAAATTTATTACAATAAAAAGAATAACTTATAATGCTATTATTTCTTATATAAATAGCAGGTGTTTAGTCATGACTATCATTTTATAAAATATTTTTTAGTCTAATATAAAGAAATGGCATTTTCTTATTAAAATCAGTGTCATTTTTTATATAGGATTCCTCTAATCTTAAAAAGATTATGAAGGCTGTCAAATGTTAAAAATTAAGTCTGTTATGAGATATATTAAAAATATTTTTTAATGAAGAGGTTTTCACGGTATAATGCTTCTAGACAAATTGCTTATTTGGGTTTCAGGTGTTGCCAAGAATCAATAATGATATTAACAGTAGTCCTCCCATCACCTCTTGATAATCATTTGAGAATTCTGGCAATTTCTAGAATGTACAAATATATATATTTTTGAAGTCTCCTCAGTTTAAACCAATATCAACATTATAGTAAAAGGCTATGAAAATCTAGATTAATTTTTTTTAATTCATGATTGAAGGCTTCTGTTCTTAATCACCTACATTTATTTTTCTTGACGATGTGACTATATGGATACATAAGAAATTTCAAGAACCATTGTGTTTCTTCATGCTCTGCTCAATATATTACACGTCTAACAATATTAAACAAAACATGGACAACTAATTTCATTACAAATTATCCTTTGATTTTATTGACCAGCCTATACATATATATTTCCTCTGATAACAAATTTTACTTTTAAATTTTCCACTTAAAACATGTTTAAAATAACAAAAATGAGGACACTAGTCCAAGCCAGTATTTTTCTTGTTTATTTCTTCGTCAAACCAATAAAAAAAAGACTTGACTTATTAGTTGCTCATTTTAATGTTTTCAAATCAGTTTCAGCCATTATTCTTCCTAAATTTATAATAAAATAAAGAAGCTAAAATTTGTGGATTTGTGTTGTAGAAACTTAATGTTAATAATATATCCAGGAGATTGAAAATATTTTTATTATCCTCCATCATTAGGTAGATTTGTAGATATTATCCTGATTTCTTTAATTCTCATCTCATTGTCACAATTGCATGTTAATCGAATATGGACTAAAATAATAAAAACTTACTAACTGAATGCAGGACATGAAAGCAATGGAAAACCTTTCCTCAATTTTCTTTTCACAGTTGCATATTATGGCAAATTATGGCAGATCTTTTTTCACCTTGAAAGATTCTGTCTCTTTTTGTTTGTTTGTTTTGTTTTTTTGGGTTTTTTTATATAACCGAAATCCACTGCATTTATTACTAAAATTTTCTTTTTATATTTTGTCATTTATTCCAATTTTTTTATTTAGGAAGTGATTGACTTTTTCATAATAGTGGTAGTATTAAAATGATGTATTTTTTCATGAGGTATTATTTATTATTATTTATTATTATTTATGAATTAATTCATTTAATGGTGGATTCCTCTTCTTTTTATATGTATATTAATAATAATAATAATGTTAGTAACAGAATCTATTTTAATGAGTAGCAATTGTTTTTTTAAATGTTACTTATAAAAATAATATTGATATTAAAATTTTTAATCAGGGTATTATATATTTTATCATCTACATTTCCTTATTTATTTTAATTTACATATTAATATTTTAAATATTTGATCTTTTTGAATTTTTTATTTTTAAAATATGTAAAGATCAATGATCATAATATGCACTCAACTACATTAAATTTTTTTTTTTTTTCATCATTCAAGAGGAATTGATAATTTAAGCTTTTAGGATGTTATATAAAACATATATATTTCTGGAATACAAACCTTTTAGAATGAATTTAGTTTTAGAAAGAAAAAAAAAATTATCATTGATTTTTAAGAAGTTCACCTGAAATTGAAACCCAGCCAATGATTTTGCATTGTTCATGTCATATGGCCAACTGAAGAGCAATATCTAACCATATTCCATCAGCCTTGATTTTTTGAGTGCTTCTTTTAATTTTTCTTTATTCTTAACTTTACATTAAACACTCTTTTCATACAAAATTCTTTCTCACTAAGTAGGATAACGGCAACAGAATATTTTTGCTTGTCTCCCTTTCTTTTTTTTCTTGTTAGGTTTTGGCATGTTACAATTTCATTTAACACAAAAATTTTGTATTTAATGATTAAATGTTTTACAGTTGGTTTAGCATATTATTTTTATGGGATGTTTGAAAATTTCTCAAGTCAACAAGTTTTGTTTAATATGCGTATTTTATATATATATATATATATATATATTGAACTTTTCACTATAATTGTAATTATTCTGTGGTCTGATTCCAGATACTCTATTTGAAAATAAATAAAAATGACAACATCCTAAATATGTATTTCAATTTACTCAATTAAATGTATGGCTAATGAGGCTGCATTATAGTAAATGATCACATATATAGATCAATATTTATACAGGTTCCAAATTAAGAGGTATACATACCCTATATTTATACAATGTATTATCATTCTGATTTAAAAAAGGCCTGTATTCCCACACGCATATCATTGTGCAGATGGTAAATACCATTGTTTGATACCTTATTTCATAATTCTCGTACTACCTGACTGAGTCGAGTCTCCATGGTTCACACTAGCCTGTTCAGCCACTATAGCCTACAGGAATCACTTTTTCTGGCTATACCAGCATGACAGCTCCAATAACAACAGAAGCCTATTGGTGGCTGCACATAATGTAAACATATCCTCAAAGGAGCTAAGTCTTTGCTGAGAGAATGAGGCACCGTATTGCATCTAACAACTTTGGCTCTCAAAGCCACTAAGATGCAAGGGTTTACTGAGTGTGAAAGAATATAAAAAAAAAAAGAAAAACATTATTAAGGAGAGAGAACAATAAAAGAACATAAATTAAGAAGACAACAATTGACACTGCATTTAAATTTTTGGAGATCAAAATTGACTGGAAAGCAGGAAACCGGGAGGGAGTTCAACAAGCGAGAAGTGCAAGAAAAGAAACTGTTATCATGAAACTTAAATGGTGAGATTTAACTACCAATCTAGTACTTTGGAAATTTTATCAACCACTTAAGTACTTAAGTCAAGATCGGCAATGTTCAAAATTGCTGCAATTTTATTTTCCATCAGCGTAATTATTATTTTATATCATTGATTTTAGGAAAACTGTTTGTATAATTTTTTCTAGACTTTTCAAGTGTGCAATTTTTAAGTCTTCATCCAATATTTGTGTTGTTTTTGTATACTCTTTTTCTTTTCATTTTTATATATTTTTTCTTTTTATTTCAATTTTTCATTTCAGAATCTTACTACTAAATTTTTCAGATTTACTACATGTGTGAATTGCTTGTTTTTTTTTTTTTAAGAACATAATATAAAAAAAAGTATAATGCATAAATGTTACATACAACCAATTTTATCCCTGCCATAATCTTGGTACAGTTATTCTTTTTAATAATTCATATGCCTGGAATGATTCATCACAGAGGTGCCATTAATATTAAAGCAGTATTGTTTGTTTTTTTGAATATTATAAACATAAATTAATTTTTACTTCTTAACCAAAATTCTTACAAAATTTAAATTTATGCTTTAAAAAAAAAGCCAAGTCTGTTCTTCCAGAATGTTTCACCTTGCTGATAAGCCTTGCTTTTTGTTTATTTTCCTATGATTTAATTCTTCTATTTTTTATATTAATTCCTTCAATGTATTTGACTATTTACTTAATATTTTTCATCAGGTGGATGAAAGTTATTGTATATTTTTTCTGAAAAATATTCTGTGAATTATCAAAAACTTCAATAAAGCAAAATAAAAAGGTGTTATGTAATTGCCATGAAATTATATGGCAATTGACTTGAAAGGCTTTATGCTTGGATGGAATACGCTAAAAATCACAAGTCTCTACATTGTTTTATTTTAAAATATTTGATGTCCCTCTTTGTTTTAATCAGTGTGTTCTTCAAAGAAAATCTAATAATGGCATTAATCTAAGAAGTACTGAGTCATTTTACCTCCATCTTTGTTGCTTTTTGTTTTTTTTTAAGATTTCATTACTCTATAGTTTTGATATTATCAGAGGTGGGTAATGCTAATTTGGAGGGGTTATTTGTTAATTAAGAAAATGTTGTCAAAATGCTTTTATTTTCATTATGGCATTGACTGATGGTTTTATTACAACATTAAAGAGTATATAGACTCAGGGAAGCAAAGAAAAATGCTATAAATAATAGTCAGTAACTTTTTTGCTGCCTGTTCTAAAGTGGTCAAAATAAAATATTTTCTGCATCATTGTCAAATTACATTCTTACAGGAGCTGATACCATCATAAAGTAAATTTTTTCTTTTATAAATTTTAAAAATGTTTGCTATTTTTAAAAATTCCATTGAAATTCCTTCTTGCCCCATATTTTGCATATAGCTTCAATATTAACAGGAAGACTCTGATTGGCATTTGCCTTTACCTGAAATTGTAACCAGTCTTTATTTTTCGCTCTCTCCACCGACCACATAAATACACCTATATGATCTCTAAAAATCTGTAAATAGTGAATTGTACCTCATTTTAGAGATAAATTTGTTAATGATTCAGGCCCAAAATTTGGCAGCATTGAAGATCCAGAGAAAGAGGATGCCTCTCAGTCCGACATTGGTGAGTGTGTTATCTTCCTTCCATGCCTGCTTACTGTGTCGGAACGAGCCTCACATTGTGTCAAAAAAACACTTTTGCTCCCACTTTCAAGCCCTAATTAGTTGGTGCTGTAGTCTTCCCCCTTGCTGCCTTACACTAAGGTGGCACCACTTTCATGAATGCTTGTGTGTACCACCATTTTGTTGTCCTCACAATTCATTTATCACTGTTTTGGTTGTTTGTTCATTCATTCATTTGTTTGTTTGTTTGTTTGTTTGTTCATTTAGCACCATTTTCTATAATTCCCTTAAATTATCATTTACTCAAGAACCCCCCCCCCCAAAAAAAAACAGGCTGATTTAGAATAAAACATTTCAGCTCTAGAAAATCTGTCTAGAAAATATTTCATAGTCCTATGAGAGGATACAGAAAAGTTTGCAAGAAAGGAACCCCCCCCCCTCCTGCCCAAATTCTGATGTTTAGTCAATTTGTCAGATATTTGGAAATATACCAAGAACTTTTCATCACCTCCTTGTATAATCAAGTAGAAAACTTATTGGAAGATAATGTCTAAAATGAAATAACTTGTTTTAATTATGTTACTAACAAGACAAATTTCAATAACAATATCCAACTCATTTATGTGAATATGGTGGAGATATCTTAAGTCTTTGAGGTTATTTATCAGATGTAAAGCTTTCATCTGATGTGAGATGCTGAATTATATCAGAACTATTTTGAAAAGTGCTGTCATTTGTTAATAATTGTCCAAATTGTTGAAATCATTTTTAATAATGATTCATGCAACTTCTTTGTTCAATATATTGTGTAACTTTGTTATTGTGCAGCATTTCTATAACAGCCACTTTTTATAAAAGAAGTATGGCATGGTTATTACCATTGGGATCATCAGATACATTGATATTCTTCAATTTTATATCACTTACTTTGAATTTTGATAAGAAGTGTCCATCTGGATCATTTCTACTTTTATCACAGCTTTCGACTTTCTAACTGAAAACTGATCAATTATAAAACCATGGTCATTTTCTCCTTATATTAAAGTGAGTGTTGTATTCTGTTACTCTGTCAGACAGAAAATCATCCATCATTACTTTGCTTTTTCTCTCCATCTTTAAGATTTTTCTTTTTTATTTCTATGCTCAAATGTATCAACATTTTTGAAAACCATAGCTAAATTTGATGTGCCACATTTACTCGCTTTCAATACCTATTTCCATCTGTCATTTTGACTATTGAATATTTTTAATCAAAGTAATCATGATGCAGTTCAACAGAATGCAATACTGATTTCAATATAAAAATGATGTTATCATCAACAATTTCCCATAAAGACTGAAACGTTATAGTAATACAATTGCCATCCAATGATTGGGTCAGTTTTTATGTTGTTTTTTAAATGGAAATTTATGATATGTGTTTCAGACATTTCACTATAAAAACGAATGTTAGAAAATATCCTCCTAACATTTCATTTAGTTCATCCATCCTCTCATCTGAGTTACAAAGGCTACTAAAAAGATTAGTATACAATTTGAACTTAAGATAATGCTTATTGCTAAATCATAATTGCTACTGTTCATACAATTAAAGAATAAAACAAAAACTGCTGCAAGAAGCTTGTTATTAATTTGACAAACAAATCTAGTTGAGTTTTAATATTTTAATATTTTTCATCATTATCATAATGAATAAACAGTGAAAAATATCTTGTCAATCAAATATTAATTACAAATGTTTTTTACTTAATTTCATCCTTGCCTTTTAAAATTATTTCTGTTCATCTAATATTCACATTTCAAAAATGCTTACCAGAAATTATATAAAAAAATAAAATAACTTCACTTTTAAATTCTATAACTCGGGTATATACAAAATATTTTTGTTAAAATTTTTTAGAAAATGTGTTTTGGATTATTTTTTTTATAATACAATGTTTTAGCATTTCAGTCTCATTTTGTGTGTTTGTCTAAATTCACAAATATATAATCACAAAAGTAAATGTCAGGACATTTCAATATTAATTTAGATTTGAATTAAGAAATAATCAATTAAAATGACCCAAACAACCATTTATTGTAATCTTTTACTAAAATGAATTTCTTGTGTGGTATTTACTTTTTGGTATCCATTTGTAATTTGTTACATTTTTTTATCATTGATTCATTGCTGCTTTTTTTAAAAAAATTTCGTGTGTACTCTTATCTTCAAAACACATCAATAGTTTTAATGTCATAAAAATCACAAATATCAGAAAACCATGAAAAAAAAATCAAAGAAAATTTGAGAAAGTTATCAATAGATACTATCATTAGATCTTGAGGTCTATTATATATGTGCCTTGCCATAAATATATAATAACCAAAAATCTATAATATTTTTTTCTCTTGCTATTGAAACTGTTTTCTGATATTTGCCTTGTATGACCTTAAAAAAATTAAACTTTTAAAAACAACCAAAAGATTCTGATGATACAAAAATTAGGGCTATCTCATATTTCATGCAACCAATACAATTACTTATGGTGTAATGTGGGGCACTTAGTGTGGATCGAACTCCCAACAGTAATCTTCTGCCAGATGAGCTTGCTAACCACTACTCTGAAGCAAGCCCACCTCCAGTGCTATTACTTACATGTGGCTTGCTATTAACAAAGAATTGGCCCAGTCTGTCGCAAAGCTATAAAAATGAGTAAAAATTTTGAGATTGCCTAACAACACATTAGTGTCGCTTGCAGAAATCAGAAATTTCCCAGAAAACCACCCCCACCTACCAATACTTCATCTTAGTACCTCCCTAATAGGAGAATAAAAATGTTTTTTCTTTTTTTTTCATCAAGGTTGTTTGCTCTTTGGGAGTTTGTGTGAAATTGTATATTATTTAGTTTCTACATGTAAAAATGTTAATTCATCAATGAAAGAAATAAACAATTACATAAATATTTATAAGTATTTGAGAATCAAATTATATAAATTGAAAATGCAATTCATTTCCTCCTCATTTTTTATTTGTCCAAATAGATCCCCAGTGTTTAAAAATATACCAAAAGACTGGTTGAATTCCAAAGTTTTGTCAGTACAGTTTACACTTGAATATGACTAATTTCCCACCCTTTTTTTTTTGTGCTAAACAAATATCTGACTCTCTTATCAAAAGAAAATTCATGGTTGTGACTGGCCCATTCCTGAGTTAGGATTTACTTATCAATGTGATGTTACTATTGAGACAACTGAAAACGAATGAAAATTTACATTTCAAATACATTAAATCATTAAATTTAATTTCTCCTATACCTCAAAATATAGGTGCAAATATTGAAGTCCTTGCCTGATTCCTTATAATGCAAATGATTAAAGATAAAAAAAAATAATATACAAAAAAAACATAAGTTTGTATGTTTAGTCATATAAGTTTAAAAGAAGTGTTAGTATTTAAAAAAATAGAAACTATTTGCTATGTCCATAAGTATTGTTTTTTTTTCTTTTGTTCCTCTTGCTTTTGACTATGCAAGAAGACAATTCGAATGAGAGACTAGAACTATATAGAATATAGTTCATATAACCAAAAGCAAATATATAAAAAGAGCTTTTTATGGCTCTTTTTATATATTTGTTTACCTAAATATAATAACTGATAATTGGACTCCATCTATGAATTACTAATGTTTTATTATTCATTATGAAAAATTTAGATAGTTTTATCAGTTAGTCTTATTTAGCTTGTAATACTGTTGTAGAATGCTAGTAAAACCTAATATTCATCTCTTATTGGCTTCAGGGATATGACGTAAAAAATTAAATCATTTGTCTTTCAGTTAATATTAATTTCCAAAACTTAATTTTCAAATAAAGAAAATAAAATTTATAATTATAATTTATTTTACATTTAAACGTGATTTGGAAAACTAATTTTGTAGAATTAAGTCTGCTCATTTGTTATTTCATTAGTCATTGTAACTTTCCATATTAATTTTTATATTCATTTTGCTCTCATGTCTGGCATGAAAATAACTGATTTTAACACCTTTTTTTTTAAATTTGGATATTGCCAAATGATCCTTTTCATATTTGAAAACATTTCAAGTTTTCTCATTGTTGCTTGAAAAAGAATTAACTCAATAATATAAAAATATTTTGATCACAGAATTAGATAATTATGTTATGATTTGGATTTTACAAAACATTGCATGATAAATTACTTTTTGTTTGGGATTTTTCACTGTTACATTGTTAATCTTTGCAAAGGAGAAACAACAAGTATTGACATCACTCTAAAGATTATTATTGATGCATGTGTCCCAAAAGTCATATGTTAATAAGTTATTCACCTTAAACTTTCAAGGATTTGTTTAATTTATAAGTTTTAGAATAATAAATATGAATTTATTATTGTATTTATTACACCTGATAAGGGATGAAGATTAGATTGATCAAAATATGTTAACATTTCAAATTCAGATGGATTTTTTAAAAATATTGGAAATAATTGACTTTTCCAATTAAAATGATTGATTGACCAGCTTAAACTTAAATTCTCATTCTCAATTACTGAAGCTTTTTTTCCTAACACAATAAATATTTAAATACTTTTTCATTGTTAATCTATAAGAGTCATTAGGATTTTTCTAAGATACAAAATAAAAAAAATGTTTTTCTTAGAATATGATAAAATTTGAATATTGACATAGTTCCCTCAACCCATGAACTAAAATGTTTTAATGTCTCATGTTCTTTTGTCATCTGAGAAAACAGTTTTTCAGCATGAACTACACTTAATTCGATTGCATGTTTGATTGGGGTTGGATCAAATAAATATAATCCTTTCACTTACAACAAGCGTAGAATTTGCAATATTATTCTTCAAATTAACATTTTCCTCCCACCTTGTTCTCTTTATATTTCATACTTTTCCTTACATAAATATTTTCATAAATTATTATGAAAGAGTTTTGCAGTTTGATACAAGAAGGAGTAAAAGCTCACCTCCATTGTTTTTTATTTTTTTAGGCTAAACAAACATCTGACTCAGATAAAAGAAAATGGCCAAAACATTATGAGAGAAAAAAAAATTGGATAATTTAAAGAGAAAATATACTTCTTATTCATTTTTACAACTTGATTTTTTTTCATTGTTGTTTTTATATTCTTATATAATTATGTTGCTGTTTGTTTTGTTTTTTATGTGTGTGTGTGTATTGGGGGGGTCCCCACTTATCTCTCATCAGTTTTTTCAAATAACTGATGATTAGTTACTTTAATTCATCCCAAATTAAAATTTTTAAAAATTCTTAATTATTTACACCAAAAACTAGTTTTCATGGGCTTCCATTCTATCTTGAAACTTAAGAGAGAGCCAAAGTAAGTTACTTGGGTACTGGAGATCTCTTTTCTAATAGTACCTACCCATTTCACTCAAAAAGCAGGATCAGAATATTTCATGATATCTGCAATTAATACCAATGTGTACTAGGCTTCTTTCTTTCTTGTGTTTTCTTTTCTATTTTTCTCCTTAGTATCCATGCAAAAGTTTTTGCATTTATTAAATGGTGGAATAAATAAATACCTGCATTGTTAGTGTTAAAGGGATTTTTCAATCTTGACTGATTTGGATCATATTTTACCCTACATTATGAAGATTTGATACCAAATATCAAGTACTAGCATTAATTGTATAGCAATATGACTAGAAATGTTGCATATTTAGTGTCTAATTTATCTTCTGTATCAAGAAGATAACTATACTGTAATGGTTTTATTTAAGGCAAGTATGATTAAGAAGAAAAAAAATTGTTACTCTGTTTTGCCTATAGGAGAAGTACCTATTTCCTATTTCATTAAACTAATATTTTAATCTTTATAACATTAATTAACATTATTTTAAGACCATTATATCATCATAATGTATTTTATATAGTTGTGTGGTGTCTGCTTTTTATTATGAAAAAGAAAAATTTTGAGAAAAATTTAGTATTCCAAAGTTTTTTTGGTTTTTTTTTTTTCTTTTATATCATTGAGTTTAAAAAAAAAAAATTCTGCAAAGTCCAATTACCTAGTTTTGAAGAAGAAAAAAAAAACATGAATTTATCCTTTCTCAAATATACTCTCTCTTTGGCTACACACACACACACTGTCAACGTATCCTATTGGTATTCATTTTAATATGCCCATTAAATGATAGACAAGAACATAGATGACTGTAATATCTTAATGTTCCATTTCTGTAATGACTGTTCAGATATAACAGCAACATTTATCTACTTAAATGCTAATATCATTGTCTTTTAGCATATTTTAAGTGAAATAAGTCTTCACATTTTTTTTTATATGAGATGTTCTGCAATTCATTTAAAAATAACATGACATCACAGAATAGGATTATAGTAACTTTTAAAAAAAAACAGTCATTTGATTAAACATCAAAATCTAATATCAGCTACAATTCCTGTTACTTAAATATTGATTATGTACAAGTATATTTTTTCATTTTCTATCATTCCTAAAAGTTATCTGATGAACAAGAATTTTAGTAGAACATGGGTTAATATTCTCCTCCTCTTCCTCTTGAATCAACAGATTCCCTGTGGAGTATAGGGCTGCAGCCAAACCACACCAGGTGGTACTGCTGTGGTTTTAGTAGCAAGTAGGTTTGACATGGTGGTTTTCCATTCAGAGTTGTCCTTTTAGTCTGGCTGCTACCCAAGGTTAGAAAATCGCATCTGCCCTGCTATTAACTCCTAGCTGGGGGTTGGGGAGAAGAAATGGAATTATAACATTCCCAAAATGAGCGCAATGACCCAAATTTGAACTCGGCTCATCATGCCTACTTTTATGCCAATAACTGCTATGCTATGCGCACATCCATATCAGATTCATATTACAGAACTTTGTTGAAGTGTGCATAAAATGTACAATATATTAATTCAAACCAATTTATTTTATGAAAAATGAGCTAATTTATTCCTAAATTTTGACATCTAAACAATTTTATTACTCTGAATTATATTCCTGTAGTATTAAACACACACACACACAAAGAGGGTGGAGAAGAAAATATATTTGAATTAACTCATATAGATAAAAATTTAAATGAATTCTGTCTAGCTACAAAGTCCTGTCTGATAGGTATTTTAAATATGTCAAATTTTTAGGAAACTGAAACATTCACTGGCTGAAGTACGAAGAAAAAATTGGTTATTTATCCAAATAAGCTTTTCCTTTGTTTTTTTTTCCTTTCCTTTTTGTTCACAGGTAATCATTTTCTCTATTGTGCTGCTATTGCCTCAAAATATCTGCTTTACAAAGAAATCAAATCACCAATTGGTTACAGAAAATCTGATTATTGCTTCTTGCACAAGTAATATTTGTGCATGTCCACTTAAGCTATTATGTCAGCTATGGTGACTTTTTAAAAAAAATTAATACTCTAATTAACAGAGCTGCTTTTACAGGGCAAACACAGCGCTTTATTTTTTCTCTACTCTTGTGCTCTTCTTCCATCAGAGCTGGCTTGCAGTCTTTGAGCCTTTTGCCAATCTCTTTGTTGAGCTGTTTATGAAAACAATGCTTTCTTTGACAATGAATGGTCAATGAAGTTTTTATCATGGAATTTAACACCAAAGATTTTATGAATGATTTTGGTTTTATGCTAATCTGTTCCTCATGTTTTTCTTTTTCATAAATGTTTCTTTCAGTTATTTTTTTATTCAATTGATGCTTCTAGACTCTAGATTATTTTACATTTAATATATATATATAATTGAGATAATGTAATTAAGCATGTCTCTAAATGCAATACTAAGTTAACAAGTATAATATTTAATTTTTTAGTTAATGACTCCAAAAAATAAATACAAAAGCAATAATTGTAATTCCTTAATACTTTTGTTGTTTTACTGCAGCATGAAGGTGTTATGCACAGTCATAAACTGCATGAAAGTAAAGAACCACAAAGTTTTCTTAAAGATAAAGAATTATCTAAAACAAATTTTAAAACAACAAATAGCTCTTGTCATATGTATTGTTTTATTACTATCATAAACTAGTCTTCTTTATCCAAAAATACCTATAAATGTTGTACTGAAGGCAGATTTTAATTTCTTGACCCATTGAACACAAGCAACATTAATCTTTTAGTCATACAGAATTTCAGTATACCTGTAATTAATCCATACACGTTTGATTTTCATTATTTTCTTTCTCGCCTGAAAGCCTTTTAGGTTGACACTCATCAAAGGAAAATGTCAACAAATATGTATTAAAAATATATACCCATTTGTAATAAAATAAAAAACAAAGATGTATCGGTTAATTACAGCTATCTTGAAACATTAATTTCTATTCCACCAATAAGTGTTCTTGTATGCTTTGGGAGAAGATTTAATATTTTGGCATAGGAATTCATCCTTTAAATTGTTGCTCTTCATCACACAAAATAGGGGAGGGTTAGAGCAAAATCTGAGATTGATAAATATTCCTGGTGTGCTATTCAGCCTTTTGTATTAAATAATAATTAGTCTAAAATATATTTAGCTTAATCTAATCTGGCACAAGGAAGCAAAAGTGGTGACACAGAGAGTAAAGAGCAAAATACTACCATATAAAATGAGGGAGGAATTCTTCTGTCTACACAATTCAAAATTTATTTTAAACAAAATCAGTCAGATTTTATTTGAAAGTTATAAAACTTAGTGACTCTCAAACTGTAAACTCTTTGGAGCAGAGTTTCATTTCATAATAGAAATAATTTCTTTATAAAGAATAGATTTAGTTAAATTGCACCAAGTGTGACCAAGGTCGTGTTCATAAACCCTAAATAAGAAATTTTCTCTGAGTTGTCAAAACCACTATTCAATTTTGCAGTAGTTTTTTAAAAATTTTGACAACATTTGTTTCCAAGCTGCATTTGCAAGGATTGAACTCAGTTGTTTTGTTAGAAAGTACTCTTTAGAAGTACATTATGAAATTATAATTATAAAAATTAAACTAAAGCTAATCGCTCTCCAACTTTTTTTTAACTTATATAAGATATATTACTCTGTATTGAGCACTCTTTTAAGAATAGTAATCATTGGTTATCTGTATACACCAATCCTATACTTGAGTATATATATAATCTTATCTTGGATATACATTCTGACTTAAATTTAAATTTTTAGAAATTACTTGCCTGTTATCTACATCTATGAAAATGTTACATTTGATTGAGAGTAAATTAATTTCTCTTCAATTGCCAATTATAAAATGTTATTACAATTTTTGCATTTTGATATAAGTGATAATTTTCTTAATACACTATATAATAATGATTTTCTATTATATAAGAAACAATTTATTTATTTCTCTTTTAATCAACTCTCATTTGTAAATTATCTTTAGCAACGTCAAAGATCTTGTATAAATCCCAGCTTAAATCTGATTAGTCTTGGTTGATTTTGCATTCTCTTTGAATCCACTTCACCCTACCTGGTTATTTTGGAAAGAATAAGCTGTTTATCTCTGACAGGAGCAAATTTTGTCACCTCAATCAGTGGCCTGTCCAGACATGTTATAGCTTTTGTCTGCAAATAATTAAGTCTTTTAAGTTATCAGTACTTGATGTCTTTGTTGAAAGATGGGATCATGTTAACAGTCTAGAAAAAGAGCAATGTTATATTTATTCTTAAAACAAGAAACGGTTTTTTAGTTCTAAGTTGTTGGCTGCTGAGGGATTTTTAGCTGTTTAAAAACTTAAAACCATTTCATTGAATAATTTAATCTCTTATAATGTTATAAGAATTATAAAATATAGTATTATATAATTTTAAGCTGTTGTAAATTTTACAAGATTTTTACTTTTAAAACTATTAATTCTTGAATGTTCTATCATTGCTAAATTTATTTCTCTTTGATATTTTATTTCTGTTTCACTCCAATTCCTTTCTTGATATGAATTGGAGGGAAAATGGAAAAGTTAGGGTTACAAACAAGTTTGCTTCTATTCTCTGGAATATTACTTTACAACTATAACACAATGAGATAATGTTAGTTAATGTTTACTGAAAATAGTTAAATCTTAAATAATTAAAAATATTGTTATACCTTGCATTGATTCTTTAAGTTTCATCTTTGTGCATTTTATAAATAATGAAATGATTTAGCATTTTTTATTTTAAGTTTCAAAATAAAAGCTTTAAATATTTTTGTTAAATAATTGTTATCAATTTCTAGAATCATTCAATGAATTATTTCTAAAGTCATTTAAAGGGATTTACCCAAGCAGTCATTAAGAACTAATTGTGGCTCCTGATATATTTTCTAAGCTTCATATTTCAACTTAGCTTTGTCAGATTTTCAAATCTTAATACAACAAGCAAATATTTGTAATGATATTCAGATTATGAATAATCAAAAGTTAATATTTATTTTTTTTAAATATTTCTACTTTCCCAGGTATAAATGAACCTAATGTGTTATAGTCTTTTGACTTCATCTAATCCAATCTGAAAAATTAATCCAGAACTCAAGACATGAATTGAAGTCAAAATTCAAATTTTGTTTAATGTAACTATTTTCAAATTAAACTATTAGTCATCCAATATATTATTTTATTTTTTGCCAATTTCAGTCCTCTTCTCAAAATGTTATTTTTGTCCTTCTCTTTCAAACTTTAGCCCAAAATAAAAGATTTTATTTTGTATAAACCAAACAACCATAGCACATTTCTGGTCACTTGTCTGACACATTAAATTTATACGGTTAATCCCATTTGAATCAACCCTTAATTGTAGATTTCACTTGCTTGTAAAATCCAAACTGGTAATTTCAGCACAAAGTATAAATTGTGTGTGCACATTTATATGGTAAGTTTGAGATTCCAGATCTTGTCCCAGAATATTTGCACAAAATAACTAGTGCCGATTTGGCATAATATTTGGTATTGAACCATAAATAATATGACCTTTGGTCCTCTTCATTGCCATTTTAGCTGTGCTCAAAGTTGAAAATATTTTCTCTTTCATGCTTGCTTGCATTCAGTGTAAAGAGTCACAAATTCTGGAGAGAATCAGGCAGCTTTATATTTGTTTTTTCTTTCTTTTTCATGGAAAGCTTTTGCTGAAATTATTCTAACCTCAGAAAGCATACCAATCTGATTGATAGGTCTTTATGTAAACAAATTAATCTAAAAGGTTTTTGGTGATAATTTTTTATTTTGTCTGAGGAAGTAATTTAGTACTTATCATCCCATGCTGGAAATAAAATAAAACAAAACTGTTTTCATTTTAATTTTCTCAGTGTTTCAAAATAATCTTTTTAAAGAAATGTTTTGTCTTGTATATTTTCAATCTTCCACTGAGATTATATGCATGCACAAGTTTACCCACACTGTAAATAATGAAGATATATATATATATATATATATATATATATATATATATATATATGAAACTGGTATTTTAAGTCCTTACTATTATTAATTTTTTCTTTATATGTGAGTCTTTAATTCTTTTCTGGTTATTATTGTTGCACTCTGTTCTTTCATGTGTTGGTCTTTTCACCTCTTGACTTTGTAAACATCTTCAAACAATTCACTATTATCATAACAAAGACATTACCACCTGGCCTCATCAGTGCAAAGGAGATAATGTTAGTACAAAAATATCACAGCAAAAAGTTCCATACAAAATATATGCAAATACACTTTGGTAAACTGAACAAATTATTAGATTAAAAACTTTTCAGTTGATCTGAAATATATTCTCATTTTACTTAGTTTTGTCATTGTGTTATTGGTCTGCCTTTCAAATTTATAATTCATCCAGTGGATGTGTGTTCATGTTTATGGCTGAATGAATGCCTTTGTCCCCAGTGATCACACTGAAGACCAATATATAATCAACAGGTTTATTAATACAGGTGAACAAACCAGATTTACACAAGACAATATAAAAATATAGACAACATAATGTAATAAACACACCAGACAATATAACAAAACAAAGGCAGGTGCATAAGCCATTGAAGTTATAAGGTCAACAAATTAAAACTAAATTGCTGTATTTAAATTGTTAGGAATTTTTTCTTTTTGTGGCTGTCAGACCCGTGTCATGGATTTCTATAATTGTTTTTATATATTATTCTTTTCTTTTTTTTTTTTGTAATTACTTTTTTTGTAATTTTTTAATTTTGTAAATAGTTTATAAGCTAATATATAAAATGTGCGTTCTTTCACATGACTTTTCACAAAAGAAACCATCTTGTAAAAATGCATATTTTTATTAATTCCTTTTATTTGCTAGGAAAATACAAAATATCGAGTTATACAATGCCAATTATTTATAAAATGTTATGATTAATGTCTAAGAACTGTCAGTAAATATCCTCAATCTTTTTAATAGAAATTTAATGTAAAAACTGGAAAAACATAACATACATTCTTTCTATTTAGTTTTATTGGTAAGTATATAATTTTGAGAAATGTTTAATTTTTCCTTTTTTTATTCATTTTCTTTTTAAATGTACAAAAATAAATGGAGACCATTTTTAAGCAAGAAAGACAAAGGTCAATTTAAATGTTTCATTTTCATAAATAATATCTGGTCTCTGAATGATCTTTTATAAATCACATTGTGCTTATAAAAAATACAATTTTCATTTTACCTTCCTCTTTTGTAGCCTCACATTCGAATTTGGGAGTCTGTTCGTCTTACAACCCTGATGGTTATTGGGATTGGTGACTTCGAGAGGGCAGTGTGCTGCTTGTCCTTCTCCAAGCTGGTATGTATTTTTATTGTAGCTTGAAAGGACATGGTGAATTCTAGTGTGATGGAAAACTCATTTAATGTTAATAAAGTGCTCAACCAAATTTTTACTGTTTACATTTCTAAAATGTTGCACAATGAAAGAATTACTGTGTAAAGGAAAAAGAATGTTGTCTTTTGTAAAGTTTCTTAAAATAGCAATTTAAAAGTGTAAATTATTTTCTTATATATTATGAAAATACACTAATTACTTTATGCTAAATTTTAAAACTTCATTGCAGAATAAACTAGGATTAATAAAACTAGGATTGGCTCCAACAATCACCAGGGTGGTAGCATCTGTTAGGTTCCCAGCTATGGGCAAATAGTTAACCCCTGCAAACTAGTGTCAAAACACTATGAAAGTATAAAAATAGGTTTTTATAGTAAAAATACCAACAATACATTTGACTCTCAACAAAATCTCTCTTTACAAAAATATGTCAATGTAACTGATTTCTTACAAAGAATACATGTTCTATTCATATGAACCTATCCTAAAAATCTTGTTGGCCTTAAATAACCTATTGAGGTTGATATGTCGTAAAACAGAATAAACCAATCCAACAATCAAGTATAACCTGAGTGGATGAATGTTCTATGCAAGAATCAGTCCTGCCAGCCATCAAAGACATAGATATGGGAATTGTGAAAGGATGAGTATAGCACAAGAATGAAATACTTGGAAATGAGGAATAGCCAATGATAATTAGTAAAACAATGAATATAATTTTGAATTTATACTAAAAATGTTTAGATACATTGAATTGAGAAATTATCTCTGTATATTTTACCTGATGAATATATTTTAACAGTCGTATAACAATTAATTTTCTTTTATTATTTTGACCTAAGTAGAATGTCATAAAATGTTTCCATTCATGATTTCTTATAAGGTATAGATACAATGAATTTTCTCCTGGATACCTGTTTATCATGGAAGGAAGTTACCATAACTGAAACTACTTTGATCTCAAAGACATCTAGATGTCTAGAATCAATTTACCACTTACTAACTGCTTTCTTTGCAATACTCTTGAATTTGTTAAGAGCTATAACCAAAGGTTACAGCTCTTAACAAATTCAAGATGGCAGGGGAGCAATTTGCAGCAATCACTTAGCTTTGTAATTGACATTAGTTGGTTAGTTGGTAGTCTTTAAGATATTGGAGACTGAACACTGAATTTATCTGACATTGTTTAGGATGAAGTTCAATGGGACTGGAGTCGGGCAAGCAGGCTAATTCTTTATTTAGTCCTCTGCAATGACACATTGAATTCTTTGTGCTCTACACATACATCTACTCTGATCTCAGAGTTGATCAGGTTTATGCTCATCAATATGACATTTTTGCTTTTATTTCCTTTTATTCCAAAACAAAACAATTGTAGTTGATACTGTTCACCCCCAAATTACAATACACTTCATAACCAATATGAACATAGTATACACATATTTCTCTTGACATCAATACATTTTTATCAAAGTTTTTAATCGGTGAGGAACAATAATTTTCTGTTTTTATTTTTGACAAGTTTTTCAAGAGAAAAAATAATAAAACCTTAATGAAAATGCTTCCTCTAAAAAAATTTAGACAACTTAAAATTATTCATTTTAAAGAATTTTAAATGCCCATATAAAAATGACACAACATATTCTGCTAATTTATATTTTAATTATATTTAAAATTATGTGTGAGTAATGAGGAATTGGTTAGTTAAATTCAAATTCTGGCTTAGTTTGTTTGAGAAAGGCATAAATGCATCTTTTCTTTCCTCCCAGATATGGATTAAATAACAGACTGGGCTCTATTATGAGTTTAAAACAATGTAAAAGGCAATAAGAAATCATTCCATTATCTTTCTCAAGGAATCATCACAAATCATAGGTAATAAAGAAATGGAATTTGTGGAGAGCCATCATCTCTCTTGTCCTGAAGAGAGATGGAATTTAAAAAACAATACTTAAAATTTAAGACTTAACAGATACAAGTTTATTTTAAAGATCCGATTAATTTTAGTAGTGCCATTCATACTGAAATATGAAATGAACCTTCTTATTTCTGTGTATTTTTAATCATTTAACTTTTTAATGTGGTTGCCTTCTCTGTTACTCTAAATTATAATAAGGTTGTAGTATCATGAATTAACTGTATCCTTCTGTGCTGCTTGAGCAGGATGGTGGACAACATCTTGTGGCTGTGGATGAGGCCAATGAGCATGTGATCTCTGTGTGGGACATCAGCAAAGAAAAAGCTCACAAAGTCACAGAAACAAAAGTAAGTAGGAATGGAAACAAATGTTGATGATTCATTTAATGTTGAATTTTTTTGTCCGATTGTTTTATGATTCTAGAGAACAGAAAATATAAACTGTATTTTACATCTGATGCTTCAATGATAAAATGATGAATAAAAATTATCTTTTTTTTCTTCTTCTAAATAATAAACCTTTAAATTATAAATTACTTAAAATACTTAATATCTGAATTATAAATTTTTTGTAAATATTACTGATCATATTAATCTCTTAACTGGACCAAATGTTTGCTTTTTAATTAGATATTATAATTCCAATCAATGTCTGCCCAATTACTTGATTAAGACACTTTGATTATCTCTACCAAAGATGTATGGATTTTCCCTTTCATTATTTACTGCACAGTATTTTTTCCGGTGCTTTTACTGCTTAACTTTATTGTCATTAAAGTCACTCTTGGGTGCTGTTACTTGCCAGAAATATTTTTTTAAACAAGTTTCAACATTCTGAAAAAACAAACATCTTGGCTGATTTTTGTTAACATGTTATTTTTATTTATTCTTTTTAAGTTTTTATCTCTGATTGTCATTTTTTTTCTTTTCAAGAATATTCAATTTAACAACTTCACAATTAATAGCACATCACACCCTACATTTATTTTCAAAATCATAACATTTTATTCTCCTTTAAAATATTTGCCCCTTTTTTATTTTTATTTTTTTATTTTTCAGAGTTCAACTGAAACAGTATTGGCAGCTGAATTTCATCCATCAGAAAGAAATACCATTGTAACATGTGGTAAAGGACACATTTCTTTCTGGACATTGGAAGGAGGTGCTCTTACTAAGAAGATGGGAATATTTGATGTAAGAACAAATTTAATTTTTATTTAACAACATCTGCAATGATTGCAATTTTCTATTTTCTATTTATCCACACGTGCATAGTCGTATTGTCTTCTCTCCATTCTTGTTTCCTTTCCTGGACTCTTTTGTTTCAATGTGAAAAGAACATTCTCTTACTTCGACTCTTTTCAATGTCATCCTACTTTGCCAATATTCATGTTTCTTTCAATCATTAGTTATCAACATATATACAGTGTTTGTACATTTGAAATAAAGTTTAATAGGTTGACCGTAATTCATTGTCTTTTTATAATGATACAAAGTGAGTGATATTTTCCTGTTTGTGGATAAAAACAGGAAAAAAATACAGTCAAAAAATGGGTATGTAATATGCACCTCCTCATCATGAGAAGTGAACATTACAGGAAGAGAAACCTAAGCTTTAAAAAAAATAAAGATTCACTGTAAATGCACAAAATAAACTTCTTTGCTAAATATTATTTAAGACTGTATAAAAAAGTGACAATCAGAAATGGTTATGTCCAAACTATTTAAATGAAACAATTTTGGTTGGGAATAGTCATTTATGTAAGGGCCATTTTATAATGAATTTAAAAAAAAAAATCCTCCCAAGAGGATATGGAGCATAAACACTTTGAGAAGACAGAGTTCAAAGGACAATAAAATGTTTGGATTTAACTCCTTTTTGCCAAAACTGCAACACAACTACTTCTCTCAATATCTCATTGGATTAATGATGGTGAGAATCAAATGTCGATTCTTGATTAGTATCAAAAGACTTTTCATTTTACTGATCTACACAAGAACATCAAGCTTATTTCTTTATAATTCAGACAGAGATTAACAAAAATATTTGTATTTTATTTTTATTTAAATTGTATATTGTGAAAGTACACTTTCTTTTCTTGCAGAAACATGAGAAACCTAAGTATATTCTGTGTTTGGCATTTGCTGACAATGGAGATGTATTATCAGGAGATTCCAATGGAAATATATTTGTTTGGTGTAAAGGTTTGTAAACAAATGCGATTCTTCTTTGAGTGGATTTTGTTCCTTTCTCACCATCATAAGTAAAAATATCAATGAAATTAATTCTAAATTCTTTTATAAACAAGTAGAGAAAATGAGGCAGAAAGTAAAAGTAATTATGATCAAGACATAATAATAATAACATTAGCAAAAAATTTCTTCTATTAAAAATAAAATGTTATAATATCTTTTATTGAGGGATTTGTTTTATGGCGGATGCAGTAATTACCAATATCTTAACTATTTTTATAACATAAATCATGTTACATCTATTAAATAATACAGAGAATTGAAACAACCACTGATATCAATAAAAAACAGAATTTTGACACTGAGTTTATGATAAATTGTAAAATACATTGGATAATTAGATACGGAAACACAATTTCAACATCTTCGACTTAGCTTCAATTCCTACTTTTAATATTTATGCAGAGAGGTTATAACCTGGGGTTCTATTGTTCTTTTTATCTTCTAAACAGAATATTATCATTAATTTCAATTTATTTTTAGTATATTTGTAATTATAAGTGAAGTCAATATTTAAATTACTTGTCTTTATTCCATTTAGCTCATCTGAAAAAAGAATTTTATAACTCTACCCAAGCTCCATTATTATTGAATGCGTAATAATTGCACATTCAACATTAATGGAGGTTAGGTTATAAAATTCTAATATATATAAAAATGTTTTTCAGGTTTTGAATTGCCAATAAAGCAAATAGATAAAACATATGCACATACACACACAAAGTGTGTGTGTCTGTGGGAGTGGGGGGGGTGCTGAAAAGTGTTCACCCTAATCCACTTTCCAAACTTCAGTATTTATGAAGCAGTATTCTGTGTATACAGCACATATATTTTTGAAATGTATAAATCATCACAAAAGACAACAGTTGAAAGAACAGAACAAGGTTTTTTGTTCGTATTGATAATGATATAAATTTGAGCTATAACTAATGACTTTTCTTTCTTTTTGTTTAAGGTGGCAATCGCATAAGCCAAGCTATCTTGGGTGCCCATGAAGGTGGTGTCTTTTCTCTTTGTGTTCTTAAGAATGGCCTCCTCCTTTCTGGTGGTGGCAAAGACCGAAGAATTGTGGAGTGGGATGGAAATTCCTACAAACAAACTGGAAATTTGACTGAGGTCGGTGTTTTACTTTTAAACGTCCTAAATATTCAGTATTTAATTTACTTGATAAAATTACTTAGAATACAATGATGTTTTAGAAATTAGGAATACTATTTTTTTCTTAGTATAATCCAAGTTCATTAGTATATGTGTTAGTCACATAAAATACACATCTATATTTAATAATACATAAATCTTCAGTTTTTCTTCTAGAAAAAAATTCATTTAAATTATGAAAACATTCTATGTTTCTGACTCAAATAATTCTTAAGCTTAATTCTCATCTTCCAAAATTTGTAACTTTGAATAAACAGCTTAATTTTAAGCCATCATAATAATATGAAATGCTTTCAAGTAAACCTTTAAAATATTATCAATAGATTTTTTTATATTAATCTAAACTAATTGAATATAAAGTGCATTATGGTTGATTCAATAAGAAACCCTTACTTTTTATTAATCACTTTTTTGCTATGATTTCTGTAATATCTGTAAACTTTCAGTTAAAAACTGATCTTATTGTTATAGGATTGATAAATCTCACAAATGCTTTTTTTTTTTTGTTGCTTTTCCTTTTATCTAAAATTCTTACAGATTAATTCACAAGATCAATTTGTCAATCTTTTTTTCTGTCTGTCTCTCATATTTCAGATCCCTGAGCAGTTTGGTCCTGTTCGAACTCTTAGTCAAGGCAAAGGAAACCTTATTCTAGTAGGAACGACCAGGAACTGCATCCTACAAGGAACTGTCTACCTTAAGTTCAACCCTATTGTTCAGGTATGAGAATCCATTTAAATTCATTTCATGTTACTTAGAAATTAAAAACACTTCTCTCATCTATTTTACTCAAATGTTTGTAATATTGAACAGTTTGACAATTGAAAAAATGATAACTGTTGAAACTTGATTAGTATATTCAATCATAATAAGCACTGAAAATTAAATATCTACTAATCTTCTACTTGTAGTTTTTGATATGAACAATGATATTCGTTATAAATAGTTATTCACAAAATTTTATATAGCTATCTGCATAGTTGGATTTTGATTCAAGACATATCATCTGTAATGTAATCAATCCTGACTTGTCTGGTGTCTTGACTTCAGTCCCTTTGTCACTCATGTGACATGGCTTCTCTCTCTTTTCTACAAATATTCTCCTGGGCTTTGTACTGATGAGCTTTCCTCCTTGGTGCCTTCAATGGATAAATTTAATTGTGCTACTAGATTGGCAACTAGGCCTCACCAGTTTACTGTTGAACTAGATATATGCAACCATCTGTTCTATTCTAATAGTTTCTTTTCTTGCACTTCTCACCTGTGGAACTCCTTTCTGATTTCTTGCTTTCCTGCCACCTACAATCTTCAAAGATTTCAACACAATGCCAATCATCTTTTTCTGTCTTCCTGAACACTTTTTGATTATTGTCTTATCTCATCACTAAAGTTTTCTCATTCTCTGTCACTCCTTGTGTCCTATTGACATTATCACCTTCCTTAGGGTGAAATAATAATAATATATATATATGTGTGTGTGTCAAAAGTAAAATCAAGCCAAGTTCCAATTCTAGTTGGTTCATTTCATGCTAATGCCTTTGGATAAGCCATTAATCCACCTTTCTCCAGCTATAGGTTAAATAGCAGGGCAGACTGAGCTCTTTTGCCTTGAGGTGGCAACCATTCAAGGAGAAGGAAAACTCTGAATTCAAATCTGAAGAGGGCTAATTGAAAACTTCATAACACATTGTGCACCATTTCTGTGTTATCAGTTCTTCTGAAAAGTGCAGCGAGTTCTGCACAAGTCTTCACACGACTATAATAGAATCATCTCTCTCTTCCAAATATAACACTAAGTTTCCAGTGGGGTGAAAAAAACTGGCTGGTTACATTCAATGCCTCAAAAACCAAACTAGTTAAATTCAGACCCTGAACTACTGTCAGTCATGATGAACAGATGCCCTCTTGAGAATATTAGACCTCATGCTCACATCCGGCCTCAAGTGGAATTTCTATATATGAGCCATCACTAAAGATGCAGGTAAAAAGATCATCTCTCTGTGCCACTCCATTAAGTACCTGCTATCCTCTACTTTTATAAGAGCCAGAGCCGGCTGAATATGGGTTACTGTAGCCATATCTGGGCAGGAGCTACCTGGTCTTTGCTTTCCTGTCTTAATACAGTTCAAAAACATCTCTGAATGTTTGTTGGGGAATAATTATTTTTTATTCTCCAACCTCTCTCACAGGCAGGATGTGACAAGTCTCTCACTGCTCTATCGCTACTTCCATGTATAGTGCTCTGATGAACTACATTCCTTGGCTCCACCAGATCTAACCTTCATGGCTAGGACCTGCCATGCCACTTACATAGTATCAAACCACTTATATTCTCTCTCTATTCCATTGGCAAGATGTAAGTTCCACTGAAACAACTTCTTCCTGTGAAACAGGTTCTCAAGAGGATGTTTCCCTAATCACTATAATCTTAACCTGTTCAAGTCTAGAGTTAACCTTTATCGTCCCTTCCTATCTAAATAAACTACTCTTAATGTAGCCCTCTACTTTGAGTGGCCCCTAGGCCTTGTACAGGGTGAAGCTTACTGTAAGATTCTGAGTGGGTAGTTCAGTTCAAAATTGAAATGTTGTGCCCTCATATATATATATATATATATATATATATATATATATATATATATATATATTTCCCTCCCTTGGTGAGTTTGGTTGGTGTATGCATAGTATGTACACATCAGCTACCCTTGTAGCATCTTGAACTTGCTAAGGAAGTATTTTCACGAATAACACTTGCCGACTAACTAATGATTGCATGAAAATGCAAGTTATTGTTGTTCACAGGGAATATATATATATATATATATATATATATATATATATATATATATATATTTTTACCACTTACTTTTTATAATTGATTATTTTCCGTCATTTATTTAAACAGTTGTTGCTATAATGATTATATATATATAAATTCCCAAAAATATATCTTTCTTTATTTGAGAAAGTAACTTACACCGGCAACATCAATTATATATATATATATATATATATATATATATATAAAATTAGGAAATCAGCTAATTTCGCTACCTTAGTTTCACCCTTTCAGTATCTTAATGATTATATATATATATAATCTTAATGATTATATATATATATAATGATTATATATATATATAATCATTATAGCAACAACTGTTTAAATAAATGACGGAAAATAATCAATTATAAAAAGTAAGTGGTAAAAATAAATATTAGGATTTGAAACCTCTCCCCTACAAATTCCCAAAAATATATCTTTCTTTATTTGAGAAAGTAACTTACACCGGCAACATCAATTATATATATATATATATATAAAATTAGGAAATCAGCTAATTTCGCTACCTTAGTTTCACCCTTTCAGTATCTTCAGGTCAATTGATTTCCTAACAAGCATTAGTAAATCAATTGTCATTGCATTTAGCATGAAAACAGTTATCATTATAATTAGCCATATATATATATATATATATATATATATATATATATATATATATATATATATTTCCTGGTGAATAGACCAACCATAACTTGAAGTTTCATGCAGTCATCAGTTAGTCAGGAAGAGTTATTTGTGAAAATATTCCCTTGGCAATACTCGCACTTATTCTTTATAATTGGGTCATTTATCTAAGCAATTATTTTACAGAGAGTTACTACACTATAAACATCCAAAGCACAAACCAAAAACATGGTTTATGTTGTTAAAAAACTGTCAAAACTCTTTTTATTGATGTTTAGGACTGGGAAACATTGACAGAAAATAAATTTGTGTAGAGGGAAATAGTAAACAAGGCTTGTAAATTATTCAAGGAAAAGAGGGTTGATTGTGCAATCTTGAAACTGTCTTCAGGATGACATGACCTCAATACCAGATCATTTTTCATTCTTCAGCATATGTGCAAATATCTGTGGTAGTATTTTCTTATCCAAAGCAGCCCTTGCTAGTGATCTAAGATCTCTTTATAACTAATCCCAAGGAGACTATATTGACAGCCATCCACAGTAACGTAGGAAATTTATGTCCATTTTATGACAAAGTATGTGGGTTGGCTGCAGAGTTACATGAGAGTGCATGAGGACAAAATAAGCTTCTGAAATTGAAAAGATGGGTCTTTTGCCAAGAGGCATACACACAAACAAATTTTCAAAAATTCACTTAAATTTCCTATATGTCCTTGAACATCTCTTGGAAATTAAGCTCATCCAAAACCTCAAGTGAAGCTCATATATAGAATCTATTGTTAAAGATGCTGGAGTGATACATTGAACCGACCAACAAGTATGTGACTCCCCCTGCTATACTCTACCATTACAAGAGCCTGATCAGACCAAAAATGGAGTATTGCTGCTATATCTGAGCTGGAGCTGTGGTCGATTATTTTCCACTTTACAACTCCTTTCCCATATACAAAACATCACATACCTCTAGATAGTTTATCACTATTTCTATGGTAAGGGTTCTGGCAAGCTATATTCCTTTGTCCCACCAGCCCTGGCCTTTGCAACTAGGACCCTCCATGCCACATAGACAAGGAGGAATCCTCCTCATTTCATTTGTATTTCATTAGTAAGAAGTAAGTTCCACTTGGACAAGTTCTTCTCAAGAACTACTGCTTTGTGGAACAGATGCTTTCCCGATTAATACAATCTTGACCTCTTCAAGACTAGAGTTAACTGTTATGTTTCTTACATAACCACCCCACCCCCGTGAACTGCAAAATTGCCTTCCCTTATACAACACTGCACAGTAACCTTCTACCTTTATTGGCTGAACATTATTATTTTAATAATTTGCAAACATTGAACAGAAAGCTGTAAGAATCACGAGAATTTTTGTCTCTTTTTTTTTTGAGAGGATTTTATTCTACACAAGAAACATACATTGAAATAAGTGAAGTATTTACATTTTTCTTTTCTTTCAGGGTCACATTGATGAATTGTGGGCACTGTCTCCCCACCCAACTCAAAATCAATTTCTTACCTGTGGATATGATAAACACATTTACCTATGGGACAGCCTCTCCCACACAGTTGTCTGGAGCAAAGAAATCAATGTAATTTTTTTTTTATCTTTAATCATTAATAAAGGATTTTCTTTTTAAGGTGAAGATCTAAGAATTTGATTAATATTTTTTAAGAAATGCTGATATAATCAGCAGTCATCATTAAAACAGTTGGTGATTATTATAATAAGCTACATGCTGCTTCCATTCCTTCAAAATACATTAATTTTGCCACACATGACTTTGCACCCTACAGATAAAAATATTGCTTTTGTTGATATGGAAAAAATTATTCAATGACAATATTTGCTCAAATACCATTTAGACATTAAAAGCTTTGTGGCAGCCAGGATATTGAAGATATGTTTTAATATTTATAATTATGATATTGATTTGTTGAAAACAGGAGATTTTGATGTTTTTTTCTTCTTTCCTCATCAAGCATATATATAGTAAACGTTTTATTAGGTTTATTAAGATTAGCAAAGTGAAATGATAATTCCAAAGCATATCTTGGCAAATTAAAAAAAAAAATTATTATGCAAAAAAACTGCAGTTTTAAGTCTTGGTTTATTCACTCCTTTCTCTTTGTATAATTATTTTTTTTAACTTGAAAAGATATACTTTGGAATTATCATTTGGCTTTGTGCTAATCCTAATAAACCTAATAAAATGCTGACTAAAGATGTTTATGAATAGCTTCAACATAGTTCAAGTCATATTTAGGCAAGATATTGAACTTATTTTTAATTCTGATGTTCCAGAAAATATGAAATCCTTGTGTATATTATTATTATTTTTTTTTTTTAAATTATTGTATCCTCAGACTACTGCATGTTATAATTATTCCTAACCAGAAGTTAATCTTTGGAAATGTAAGTAAATTAGTTATGCTTCATACTATGTAACCCATGTAGATGTTTTGCCAAGAAACTAAAAATATATGGCTTTTGTTTTTCTAGGATTCTGCACATTGTTGTTGTTTCCATCCTGATGGTCAGTTGGCTGTAATTGGCACCCAGACTGGGCGTTGGTTAGTGCTAGACTTGACCACAAGAGAAATTATCACCACCCACTGTGATGGTAATGAACAACTTGAGTGTGTCCAATTTTCTCCAGGTCAGTTTACAAAATTTTTCTCAAAATTCTTCCTCAAAAAATTCTACTAATCTATTTCAGAATATCAAAACAAAAGAGAAGGAAAAATTAAATTTCTATTCTAGCAATAAATGAAAATTACAACCAGGCTCTTACTTTACTAGAATTACTTGACTCTATATAAAATCACAAAATTCAGCAGTTGGCCCAGATGAAATTCACTATGAATTCTTAAAAAAACTTACCAAATGTTTCCTTAAACTACCTACTCAAAATTCTCAACAACATATGGGTTAGTGGTAATATTCCCAGTTACTGGAAGTGAGCTACCATAATTCCTATCCCAAAACCAGGAAAAGACTTAAAAAATTCCTCAAACTATTGTCCAATCACATTTACAAATTGTTTATACAAAACATTTGAAAGAACTGCTAATAATAGGCTTACTTGGTTTCTTAAAGCTAATAATAAAATTACAAATTTCCAAGCTGGCTTCAGAAAGAATAAAAGCACAATCGATCACCTGGTTTGGTCTTTTGCCAAATTCTTTTGATTTAAAAAAAGAACATTTAACAACAGTATTCTTTGATCTGGAAAAATCCTATGATACCACATGAAGATGTGGTATCATGAAAGACTTAAATGAAACAGGCCTTAAAGGAAGACTGACAATTTTTATTAATAACTTCCTAACCAAATGAACCTTTAATGTTTTTACTGGTTGGTACCAGTACAAACATTAAAGGTTCATCAGACCTAAATGAACAAGAAATGGGTGTCATTCATGGAAGCATATTGTTAGTGACACTCTTCAATGTCAAAATAACTGGCATCATTAAATGCTTGATCCCTGGAGTTGACTGTACACTGTATGTTGATGATTTTCTAATATGTTACAGATCAAGAGTATCTGACCAACTCCAACAGTGTCTCAATAAAGCAAACAAGTGGGCCACAGAAAATGGATTCAGATTCTCCAAACAAAAAACTCGGTGTATACATTTCTGTCAGAAGTGCCTGTAGTAGATCAATACAAATACCTAGGAATAATTTTTGATAAAAAAATTATCCTTCATACCACATAAAATAGAAACTGATACAACTGTACTGTATTCATGAAATAAATTCATAATATCCTACAAAATTGTAAGCATTATATATATATATATATATATATATATATATATATATATATACTAACAGTAAAGTCCGGCGTTGCTCGGGGTTTTATGTAGTTACATTGCTTTGGGGTTTGAATTATTGAACTTATGCACATATCCGCAGTTGTTGAGGTGACTGATAAGCTGGGAATCTCACTGATAGCAAAATCAATGACCTCAAGGGCAACAGCTTGCAATAGGTGGCTGCTGTGTTGCTGCTCCGTGCTTTTCCCGAAGACTGCCACCCGTTCATAATCGGTCAAGATTTTTAATTCTGGCAATGTAAAATTGTGGTTGCGTTTTCACTGTAGGACTTGTCCCTTTTACTAGTCCATAAGTTTTCCCAGTTTTAAGCAGAATAGGCAGGCGGTAATGTCATGTCTGTGAGTGTAATCCTGTCTGGGTAGGAGTTCACACGTTATCTCAACCCATTTGGCGTTGCAGGTAAACATTATAGATAAGTTTGGCCGCCCATATTGCCTAACGTATGTCATAGCGTCCTGCATGCGTTCATGTATGTACCCCCCCATGTAGGTAGAGGGCAGAATGCACAGCTTCCCTAGGTCGTGGGGATTGAATTCATTTCGAAGGCTGTCGCATAAGGAGTCTGAACGCAGCTGTTTCTGATGATTCCGTATAAAACTCTTCAATTCCATCTTAGCAGCCATGTCAACCGCAAACTGGTGGAAAAGCTCCCTGCATCTATGAAGCAGGTTGAAGCCTCCATCCCTAACCATGAAACGGTATGAGTAGAAGGCCTTGCACGATAAGGTTTTGGAAGACATTGTAGGTTGGCCACCTGAGGTATGAAGGGGAATGCCGAAGTGGTAGCCATCATCACCATAAGGGTACTGCAATGTGTCATATGATCGATGGGTCTCTGAAATCCTGTGAAGAGTACCACCTCTTGATTTGAGGGCAATATCGCAAGTGCGGTCTTGCTCCCCATGTATAATAGCGGCCACTTCGTTGCATGCAGCAGCATTGTAGCGGCGTTTGTGTTCATCATGAGGCCGTTTGTCAGTGTCAATTACAATGCTGAAGGAAGGAAATGGAGCATTTTCCAAAGCATATTTGAAACTGCGAATTTAGATGTTAACCTTGTGAAGCATGGTCTGAAGTAGTAGTATGACGTCCCTGCGAGGAACTCTTCCCGGCGGCAACAAAATACCAATCCGGGTTTCGGCCTGTAGGTTGTAGTCTGCAATAAAGTACAGTTGAAGGAATTTAGGCGTAGAGGTCTCCTCAGGCAGCAGAGACCCAATGCGGTGGTATACCTCCCCCTGTACTTTGAAAGTGGACATCCAGCCCTCTTCTTGAACCACCTGAGCCACAAACGAGGTCATTTGAAAGCAGTTGTTGTATTGCCTTATTGTTTTAAGGAAGTGGTTGGAGTTGGGATGGAAGCCGGCTATTAGTCCCCTCAACGAAAGTCTGTTTGCTCTTGTCTGTGGACCCTCGGAGTTTCTGGCAGCAGAAGTCGCTGCAGCATTGCGGACAATGCGGGTTGCTCGCTACAGCTCTCTCTTGGACTCCCTCAACCTAGCTGTTGCAGCAGCATCCCTGGATTGACGGGCGCGTCTGCAGTCAAATGTTTCAGCTGCCCTCAACCTGGCTGTGGTGGCAGCATTCCTAGCATTTGGCACAGACCCACGGAGCGGTGTTTCAGTGGTCACTGTTGCAGCAGCATCCCTGGATTGACATTCGTGTCTGATTTTCTGATTGCCCCTGATTTTGCAGTGGCAGCAGCGTTTCTTATATTATGAAGAATCCTTTGATGATGAGTCTCGGAAGCCCGAGATGCAGAGGCCTGTGCGTTCATTCTTGACCGTTGTGCATTATTGAGTCTTGTTTGCAACAAAGTCCTGAAGGCAGCTTTCCCAGCCAAGCAGGTGGCACGCTCCTCTTGTGACTGCGAAGCCTGCGTGAAGGTGCTGCGTTGAGCAACCTGTGATAGTCGCATTGTAGTCTGCTCCTGGGACTCGCGGGCCCTCCTTGCCCTCATAGCAGACGCTCTTGCAGACTGAAAACTAAGACGTACCCTCCTTTTTGGTGGCATGGGGGAAAAGTAATGCTAGTAGTGGTTGATTACGGTTGCTCAATTGCAGGAGTACAAAGTCTAACTTAGTATCGCAAAGCATGAGCCAGAATTGGGAAGGCAGGTATTTAAGTAAAACAGCTGAATAAATTGTTTATGGTAGTTGGAAAAATGTAGTTAAACGGAAAACAAAAATGTAATAAACAACTTGTGGTAGGAGAAATGATCAGTTGAAGGAGCCTATCGTATCAACAGCATGGCGGCGTAACAGGAGCAGAAGTGAGACCTTTGTCCCACACCTGTGCACAGCAGGTTCAAATGCGAAGTATTACTGGCCAATTGGTTGTGCCCATTTTTTTAGCCTCTTGTTTTGATTGTTTAAAAATTTACATTAATGACTTTATATTTTTTTCTGTGCCAATAATTTGTTTCTTATAAAATTTGTTTTCTTATAATATTAATTTTCAATTTTATTTATAATCATAATGGTGAAGAGTTTGCAAATGTTGGTTGTATAGTCAGATGCAAATGAAATGAATGAATACATTATATATTTGTTTACTGTTTCTGTAGATGGCAACTATTTGGCTGTTGGATCAAGGGACAATAGTATTTACATCCATCAAGTCTCAGAAGGAGGAAATAAATATTCTAGACTTGGCAGATGCACTGTAAGTAATATTTTCCTGATTTCCTAAGATTTTGATAATTTATTTACTGCTGATGATAAATGAAATACTTATTTGTAAACAGTAACATTGATTTAGTTTAGTGATGGGATCATAAAATTCTCTTTCTGATAAATAGAACAGCATAAATAACTCATAAATATAACATAAAAATAAAATTTTTGATAACACATCTGAATACTTTAATAAAAAAGAAAATACAGATTACAAATGTTTTTCATTTCTTGTTATCAAAAGTGTTTTTTTTTTTTGCTGATGACCATGAAAATGCACACACCACTTTGTTATATATATCAAATCATTGCAAAATTTTGTCCAATTTTTATATATGTATATATAGCCTCTGTCTGTCTGTTTGTTATTGAACTCCTCCTAGGGTTTTGGAGATACACACACCCCCAACCATATATATATATTCTGAAACTATATTACCCAGGGTACTTTGATAAGTATATTTCATTTTGAAAATTTTCTTCCCTTTGATTTAAATTAAATTTAAGTTTGAACAAGGGAATATATAGGAGAAAGCCAGAAGATGGAGGTCACATCATCAAGATCATTGAGTAATAGTGAAATGCATCATTTTTCATTTAAAACCAATCATTTTCTTACAAAAAAATGTGACTTACAGCAAGGAACAGGTAATTCGGATAGTTGTTAATATAAAATGACTTCAACTTGACACTGATGTTTATCTTCGTACCAATTTATAGTGTGTTCTAGATTGAAAATTTTGCATCATTCAGTTGCAAGTCAATAACTTTTCATCCTTCAATTTTAAGGCATGTATTTATGAACAAATGTCAACATTCAACAAAGTTGAAGGATGAAAAGTTACACTTTTGCCAGAAAGTGTTTTGGAAAAGAGTAAAGCATTGGAACTAATGACAAAAATCATTCAGAAAGTTTATTTGGATTGTTCTTTGAACAGTAAAAACATTTTCCACCATGACAATGCAAGACCACATGTTTCAAAACAAACCTTGTAAAAGCTTAAAGAGTTGAAATTGGAAACCCTCCAGTACCCACCATTTTCTGACTTGGATCTTCAAATATTCATTTGTTCTGATCTCGACAGAACAATTTAAATGACAAAAAAATACAGCCAGTCAAAAACTTCCTAACTTCTTCCAACAACAAAATGGCATCAAGCTTGCAAAACAATGAAGACAGTCTCCATTGTTTTTAACAAATATGTATAAGTTTTTTAGTGAGTAGTTTTAATTTTTTTTAAATTTTCTTTTGCAATGATCTAATATAATGCAAGTATCAGCTTTTAATTCATATTTTATTTTTATGATACCAGCTTTATACCATTAACTTTCCTTTTTTTTCTTTGCATTTTTCAGTACAACTGCTTTTTTCCTGCTTTTCAACAAACAATATTTTTCTTTTTAATTTTTAAAAAAATTTATTGAATCCTCACAATTCTCACGTTCTTTTTCTCATCCCCCTCCCAAATGATTTCAATACTTATTCTCACTTCCCACCTTTGATATTTCAGGGTCATTCCAGTTTTATTACTCATTTAGATTGGTCAACATGCAGTCAATATATTCAGAGCAACTCTGGAGATTATGAAGTCCTTTTTTGTAAGTAACCTCTGCTTCAGTGAAAATCACTCATGCTACTTAAAAGGAATTCACTGATTCAATTTGATTAAAAACATAAAATAAAGTGTAAACTAATTTTTGGGATGAAAAATTAGATATTAAATATATAATGTTTACATGTGTATAAAACATTTCATTAAAAATATCTTGCTTGTATAAATTTGTGTATTTGTGGTCATTTATACAAAGTAATTGTATCTGAAAATTATTTTTATGTAAAAGATTCATTGTACTTCATTGTGGGTATATTTTTAAATATACTGCTATTTTAAAATTCTAACAACAGCTTGTTAGCATTTTCTGTATCTTTGAAATTTTTAGATTTCATTCTGATAAACCTAGAATTACAAGAAGTGTTTCAATGATGCAGTATTTTTCTTTCAATCCAATGTTCTATCAACATTTTTTTCAGCAATTAAAAACAGTTACAGGTTATACAGTGGCAAATAAGATTTAAAAATAAAAAACAATTCTGGTGCATATTAAAGTCAAAATTTAATTTGTAAAATTACAGTAAGTTTAATAATTCGTCTAATAGATATACACCTTCACCACCACCACCAGTAAGTTTAATAATTAAGCTAATAGATATGCTCCCCACCACCATCGTTAACTCTCATCTTGCTCTTGACAAAAACAAAGTCATTAATTTCTTGATTTCATTTTTTTGTTTTGTAGCATTTATATCATTACAAATGAATTTGGATCTCACTGGGTGCTCCACATACATACACACAAGCACATACTTAGATTTAATCAATTCTTTAGCAAATAATAATAATTTCCAAGTATGTTTACTTGAATTACTTTCATCTTTTATTGAAACAAATGTTTTACAAATCAATGCTACAAATAATTGAAAATAATTAATGGCTTCTTTTTTTTTATGAACCGCTTGAATTTATAATTCTGAAACTGATATTTGTTTAATTATTTCCGTTTTCAGGGACAGTGTCAACTTGTAAGCAGCAGACAACACCATCCACCATTCGAGAACTTGAATGGGCCACCAGTTCTTGTACCTTGAGTTTTAACTTAGCAGGTATGTTTTTTTTTTTGTAAAAGTAACAAACCATCTTCAATAAAAAAAAATAGATATTTTCATTGGAGATTCTCAATTTAAATGTAGCAATCTCATCACTTCATCTGTTAGAGTGACAGTAGGAGAATTTGAACCATTAACTTATTACTCAACCTTTTGCTCTCGCTAGAGGGTGCATTAGCAATTTGGAAAGACATTAGCTAAATGAAGACACCATTGCCACTAATGTGTTACCATTATGTGGGAGGTATTTCTGCCATACCTTGTAGAATAAAATGGTGTAAAAAACGATTGCCAAGCAATATGTACATCTTGTTACATTAATGAATATAACGCACTAAGAGAAACTAAGAGAAAGTTGTCTTTTCGGTAAAGGCAATAAAATCATTAATGAAAAAATGAGGAAAAATACTTGTCCTCTGAACACCCCTCACATTGTTTTGCAATTGGAATTTATTGCACATAAAAATATTAAAGTTAAATGTTAGTAAATTAGAATGTTATCTTGTAAAAGGAAACAAGATTTGTGCATGCTTGAGGCACATAGACATAGATGTTCATGGAAATACAGTCTCTGAAATTGCTGCAAATATTTTTAACTATGAAAAAGTTGCTATTCTATCTTGATTTTATATCTGAAATTATCCTGGCCAATGTTTAAAATGTTCAATATTAATATTCATTGACAAACAATGGTGGTGAATAAATTTCACTTTTTGTCACTATTGTTTTAGGTATTTGGCCTGATGGCGCCGATGGCACAGACATAAATGCTTGTTGCCGCTCTCATAATATTAAACAATTGGTGGCAACTGCTGATGACTTCGGTAAAGTCAATCTCTACAAATACCCATGTAGCCAACCCTTGGTGAGTATCTAAAAGTATACTTTGGCCATTTTTGTCTTCCTCCCCACTCCAGCCATTGTAGCCATTGTTGCATTCCTCCTCCTCTCCAGTTTTTATTGTGGCCATTTTGTCATCCTCCTCCTCTTCAGCTTTTATTGTGGCCATTGTTATCATCCTTTTCCTCATGACCATTGTTGCTTTCTTCCTCCTCCTCTCCAGCCATTGTTAGCATTGTCCTCCCCCTCAGCCTTTATCCTAACCATTGATGTTATCTGCCTTCTTGCTATGCTGATCATTTTGTTCTTTTTCTCCTTGCCTTTAGCCTTTTTTTTAAAACTTCCTCCTTCTTCACTTCTCTTTTCTTTTGTACTATAATCCTCCTCCTCCTCCTCCTCGCCACTCTAGTCCTTTTTCATGTCTTAGCCTCCCTGTCTAATACCTGCTGTGATCCTCTTGCAGAATCAATAAAGCAGAACTAAACATTGATTCTAACACAAATATTGGATTTTTGCGAGAAAATTAATTTTTTTAATTATTTTTTTATTAATTCAAGTTATTATATATTGGTGTTGAATAGTGTGTTTGTGTGAATATTTAATGAGAATGTGCAGGCATGTATGTGTATAGATTTGCACAAACTGTTATAAATTGTAATTGAAAGAAATCACAGTATTTGACTCTTGAACAATTATTTGTTTGTTTTCTTTTCCTCTCAGGCAAAAGCACACACTTATGGAGGTCACAGCAGTCATGTAACTAACGTCTCCTTCCTTCATGATGATTCCCGTCTAATCTCAGTTGGAGGAAAGGACATGGCAATTCTTGAGTGGAGTGTCGTGTGAAGCATGGTCAACTACCACCCTGCAGCAGCAAGGAGGAAAGAGCCATCCAATTACCAATTCATGAGGAGAACCTTTCTTCACTGCCCACCTGCTGCAGTCTCATTTTTCTCTGTAGGAAACAAAAACAACAAAAAAACCTTCCAGCACAAAATGGACCTTCCCTACCTTGTCTGTGATAAGCGACAAAAAAGACAATTTTAAAAAAAAATGTTATCCAAACATTACAAACATCTTATTTTCTTGAGTAATGCATCAACCTTCAAATGAAGGCTGCCAAAAAAAGACAGTTAAAAAAAAGTTTAAAATTCCTAAAATTATTTATACACACATACCTTGTGTGTATCTATATATATATATATAGATATATAATCTCTTAAATACATATGCATATATGTTTTTGTGTATATATTTGTGTACACATGTATATCAAATGTTTGTGTGCATATATCTATACGCATACATATCTGCATGTATTCTTTAACTCTCCACTCCAAAATTTATGCACACCCAAACAGTGTATATGGGTGTTGCTTGCATGTGGAGAGACGCAGTGTAGCTTTTTCGTATCCTCTGTGATTATAACGGGAAAAAAAATCTAAGCTCATACTCCCATGATAATGAAGTAAATATTTCCTACCTTCTTCAAATTCCAAAAAAAGTTCTTTGAGAGGTTTAAAGTTTAGTCCCCAAAAAATGGCAGCCATGATGGCTTCAATATTTTTATGTCCATTTGGGCATTAAAATCTTAATTTGCACTCACAGCCACACTTTAGCACTCACTTCTCTGCTTTAAGTCTGCACAGTTTTTAGGGCTATAAAATAATTAAAAAAAGGAAAAAGAAAAACACTTTCCAACAAGTGGGGGGGTACATGGGGTTGAAGTATGATCTTCATTTTATATATATATATATATATATATGTATATATATATATATACACACGCATACAAATATCTCGTTTTTTTTTCTTTTTTTTAATCAGCATAAAAGAAGGTTTAAAAAGAAAAAATTCAATTGAGCAGTATTTTTTAAAAATTTGTTTTTGGGATACCTTTTCTAAAATTATTTGATTATAAACGGCTTCAAAAAATTTTGAGTCAAAAATTATATAGGAATAAACTATTTAACAAATTGACAATGTTTAAAATAAACGAGAAATGTCGAGCCTCAATAAAGACATTGCTTATTTGTGCGTCTTTTTTGCCCCTCTGTTGTTTTATGCCTGTCTTGCCCTTGACAGTTGTCTCCCTTTGTGCATGCTTATCTTTGTCAGATTATCTCCCTTCTACAACTTTCTCCTTTCTGTAATTAAAAAATAAATTTTTTCGTTCCTGCATTGAAATATAATTGCGAGTGGGGAGGTTAATTTTATCGCGTTCATAAGTATTTAACTACTTACAACTTACTTACTTTTCTGTTAGGAAACTATAAATAAGTATAACAGAAGTTACTAATAAAAACGTTGAAAATCTTTCTTTTTCTAAGCAGTTATTTTTCAGATCCCTTTAAAATGACTTTAATTTCTTTTCTTTATCATCTCTGTGCTGCCCTTTTAAAATCTCTTTTGAAATTTTAGTTTATCAATAAATTCGTAGTAAAAAGAGATCCTCTGGGGTCTGTGCATAATAGTTAAATTTATGATGGTAGAATTTGACATTAGCAAATGTATGCACACACATACACTTTCAGTTATTTGCTTAAATATTCTGGAAAAAATAGTTCAGATTATAATGCTTCAATTTATCAGTTTTCAATACTTGAAACGTATATGTATTTTCTGTTTTCATTAACATGAAATATTTCTTGAAAAAAATCTTGATTCTCTTAGATATTCATTTTTTTTTTTCAGCCTTAAAATAATAATTTAAACCCTAAAGAACTTACTAAAACATGCATGTGCAATACTAAATCAGCATCAATATCAGTTTCTATTTATTATTTCAGCAAATGTTTACATTACATTGGGCATTCTTGTTTCTAGTAATTGTCAAGTTGTCTCTGTAGTGATTTTAAAAAATGTTCTTTCTATAAATCTCATTCTAACACTTTGTGGGGACATTGTCAAATTTGTACAGACACATTTTTGTTGGTAAATAAATTTTGAATTTCCCACTCTTGTACATTTTAAATAACTGAAGCTATATTTTGTTTTGAATGATAAACAATTACATCCTGGATTCAGATTTAATTTATTTCTTAAATACTTGCTTTAATAAAAGATTAACATTAAATATTTTAAAACTTCTACCTTTTTTGAGTTTGGGGGAAAAAAATTTCAAAATTAGGTTTGGGGAAAATAACTTTAAAATTAAAAATTCAATTGTTTAAATTTATTTTATGGTTCAATTTATAATTCTTCATATTTTACTCTGGCAATTTGGGATATCTATAAAATGAAAGTTCTTGGGAGGGTTGGGTGCTGGAAGGGAATTTCTTTGGGGAAAATTTGGGAGAAGCAAATAATGTTGGGCATGAAATTAAAAAATTGATGACTATGAAAGTGGGGTGGAAAAAAATCTAAAAATTATTGGGTGTATGAATGTTTAAATAAAAATAAACAAATCATTTGGAATGTTTCAGAAATTTAATAATTTTTTAAATTATTATTTAGATATTTAATTTATTTTAGAATAAATTAAATATCTAAAAAATTATTAGTGAAAAATTCTAAAATGTCTGCTAAATTTATTAATCTACTATATTCCTCCTTTTACTCAAAAACATTCAGTTATTACTTTCCTAGTATTTTAAATTGCACTCCAAAGACAAAAAAATCCATCTTGAGCTTGCTATTTAAACAATGAAAATGATTTTAAGATTAAATATAAAAATATACTTGGACATATTGGAATGGATTTTGGGATTCTGTATGATAGTGGTATTTGGACATTCATTGCATTATTATCAATATCTTTATTGCAACTTAGTTTAAGTGACATTTCAAGGTTTCTTAATTCTTTGCTCATTGTATCAATGTTCTTTAAAATTGTTGGGGATGTAAGTTTTATTGAATTTTATAAGGAGAAATTAAGATTAATTTGGTGAAGGTTGCTTTATCGGGGAGGTAACAATTGTCTCTTTCTTTCTACTGGTGACTGAAGAGGGGAGAAAGTTATACTGATTTGGGAGCTTGACAACTGTGTATGCATTGATTTTTTTTTTTTTGTTTTGATTTTTTTTTATTAATTGAATGTAAAGGAGGGATATCTGGAAATTTGATAAGTAACCATCCGTGTAATAAAATGTACCATCCGTCTCATTTCCCTGTGTGTGTTTTCTGTCCATTACCTCCCTTGCACCATTGATTTTTAGTAGAAGCTTTCTTGCTTGTTTTGCGTCTTTCCAGCACGAACACCACCGTAGATATTTACGAGCTTATTTTGCATATTAACATTGGAACTCGCCAGGGTATAAGACTTAGTTTCCAAAGTTTTGAATTTATTACTTGTAATATTCTATTGATTTAATTATTCTATACAAGATTAGTCTCTGAATTTTTCGTTTTTATTAAATTTATATATAGTTTGAATGTAATAATGGCCGCCTTTCGTGTCGGTGAGTTCCATTATCTTGGCAAAAATGTTTTTAAAAAAATGTATTTAAAAAAACGTAAGTATTCTCAATATTTCTGTCCAAATATGTACTTTCCACAATGTCGGAAATTTTCTCCAAAACGGGTGACACACAATTTCGACTGCATTTGGAGTAAAAGGAAAAGATTTTGATCTTTGGAAAACCGATTAAACAGAGAAGAAATTTTTTTTTTTTTTTTTTTCCTCTTCACAATCCGGCCATCTACACTCAATTTAGAATTTTCGCAAATGATCGTTCCGAAAAACTTACTCTTACAAAATGCCCACAGTTATCTCCCTTGTAGATATTTACTCACGCTGATTTGCCATTTGTTAGATGCTTTCATGTTAACATTAGCAATTACCATTGTCACCATTATCTTTTTTCCCACTTGGTTTAACCGTCCAAAAAATAATTTAAACTCTTTTTGTGTAATTTTCTGCAGAAGCAAATTGCCAAATTTTTACTAGCTATTCAAGTTTGTATTTTCTCTCTCAACTTTTACCATCACAACTCTAATATTAAAAATCAGAAACCAATTCTTTCATTTAGTACACTTTAAAATAAGCATTGTCAATTCTTTTTCTACAAATTTTATTTTGTATGCAACTCTATTCTACTTTCTCTTCTTTTTTTAAAAATTTCCAACAGAATTTGGAAGTGTTTTTTTTTTCTTTTTCTATTATGGCAGCACATTTCTGATGTTAGCCAATATTTTTTCTTTCTTTCTTTGTAACTAATGCAATATAAATTATGTATCATTTTCTACTATGCTTTGTGTTTATTTTCTCTTGTCCTATTTTCTTTCTGGTTCCTTCTTTACATAATTTTATTTTCACACAAACCAAAGTATAATCACTTACTCATGAACTAAATAAAAGTTCGGCCACAAATATTAGCTAAAATCCAAATGTGTATGATGGATATATATTTCAAAACCATTTGTATGGGAGATTACCGGCCAAAAGTTGTGGGAATAACAGCTATTCCATACATATATCTAATGGATGCATGTGTGTAAAATTATTAATATCTTTGCAAAGATAACATTCATTATGCTAATATATAAATTTGATGTTTCTTTAAGGCATTTCATTTTCATTGAGGTAAAATTGCATTACTTTGATAATGAGTTTCTATCCAACCTCCTGCAGTCAAAGGCATAAATATTTTTATTGCAGAAACCTTGTGAACATCTCCAGATCAAAGGATTGTGTATTAATTTCACTTTGTCGATCTCACAGCTGGAATGAAAGGACATCACCGGAAAAAAAAAGAAAAGTTATCTCTACTCCATTATCATGTGTTAGTGAGACTCAGAAAATAGGGATTGACATAGCAGGCTACTTCGATAAGTTACAAGACTCATCCATAAATAAAAGAGAATTCAATAAACATAAACTTGGGCTTTGAAATTGTTAGAAATTCATTACTAATGCAATATAAAACAGGAAAATTTTTATAAAAACATTGATAAATATTTTTAATAAAAATAAATTGCTTCTGACCAATTTCTAGAGTAATGGAAGTATTTGTTCATAATAAATATGAAGTTATTTCATTCAAAATTTAAAAAAAAAAAAATAATTAATAAGAGAAATAAAACTTAGTCGAAAATGGTTTAACAAATATAAAATTTGATTTCTTTAACCAGAAATCTAAGTGATCCATATACATACACACCTCGACTTTTTTGCTAAAATAGAGCATAGCAGGAGGAAAAAAAATTTTATCAAAATGTTTCTTCTATTAAAAAGACCAAAGTATTTGATTATTTTATTAAATTTTTTAATGCATCTATAGAAATTTTAGCTTTCTTTTTTTTGTGGTAAAAACATTCCTTTTTTTTTTTAATTCTTGCAAAAAATCAAATAACAGATTTTAATGAGATTTTCAGGATTTATTCAGAAATGAATTAAATTTTTTTTTTCTTTTTAGAAAATTTTGGTAAGAAAATCCTCTCCCCCTTTTACAGCTGTTACCCCAACTTATTTGTCAAAATTTCATGAAATTAAATGTTGGAGAATGTAAATCATCAATATTTTTTTCCAAACAGTTACTCATTTCCTGGAAATCTGCTCCAAATCCTAAAATAAAAATGACATTATTTAATTAGAAAATCTTAATTATCTTTATAAATGAGATATATTAAGGACACTATTTTACCTTAAAAATTTTTTTTTTTTTTGCTGAATAATGATTTTTTACAAGAATTAAAAAAAAAAAATCTCCTTCCAGTCAATTTAAATTAGTTTCAGAAATAGAGCAAAGTATTATTAAATTTAATCTATTCACTTGAAACTAAAACAAGCTAGAAAGATTTTTCATTTTAAACCTTAGGTATCGTTTTTTTATAATTTTTGTGGAGGGGTGTGTTTTTATTTATTTATATATATATATATATATATATATATATATATATATATATATATATACATACACACACCCTACTGAAGAGTGGTTGGACAGGTCCACCTATGAAACCCTGGAGTCAAGTGACAAAAAACAAGCAATAAGTTTTAAACAATCTTTCTATGCCCCTTTTTGGCCATCTCCATTGAGATAAAAAAAATAACTGGAGTAATTTAATTACAGCAGGACATGTAGATAAGTTAAAATGTACAGCTTGAGTAGCAGGAAAATTTTTATTTGTTTATTTATTATGTATTGAGTTGGCCAAAGTTTGCTTATTAAGTATAAAATCTACTGAAATTGTACCAAAATCATTTAAGTACTGAGTTTGCTAAAATGTTTCATTTTACCTTAATCACTGGCTAATCTTCTCTTATTGCTTTTTTCATTTACTAATTCCAAATGTCAAGGTCAATCATCCTTTTAAAATAAGGATCCATATGGCCAGTCAAATGTTAAGTGAAATTGCTTCATTTTAATTTTATGAACTGTTTTCTTAGAAAATATTAAACTCATGTTTTAAGTAACCCAGAAAAATATTGAAGATATAAGAGCTGAAATATTGTTTTCAGCAGTAAAATTTACCTCAAATTTACACTAAATTTATATAAAAAACTTTACATTTCCTGATAATTGTTTATATTAGCTATTGACGCTTTGTATAGTTATTTTATAAAGCAAGTTTAGTTTCAGCAAGAGGTTACAATGAGGCATTCAGTGAGGAATGAACTCACAGCCAAGAGTATACAAGATCAGCTGAGAGTGTTGTTTAAGTTGCTTTTCTATTCAGATGTCCTTTTAAATCTTGGTACGTGGGGGAGGAACAGCTGGTTCAATAAACTCCCATATTCTATTGTAAAAAAAATTGGATTGCAAAATTAATTTCAACTTGGAACTAAGGGTTAGGGTTTTTAAATTGTTAGTTGAAATTGATTCAGTTTTTTGAGTTACAAAATTAATGTAAAACATCTAATTAAAATTTTTCTTTCTTTTTTAATTGAGATTTCTAATGACCTTAAAATTTAGCTAATAGAATTTGTATGGCATGTGTTATTTATATTTTACTCCATTTTGGATTTGGAAAGCATAACAAAGAAGGGAAATTAAAAGATAAATAAGCAAGTATTCACATGAATCCCATTGTGAAAAGTAATTCATTTTCTGATGTCAGAAAATCGGTGAAACATGTCAAAGTAAAAATTGCCTTACATATTTACCATCTAATCAGATTCTCATCCAACTTTACTCATCTGGTCAATCCATAGGAAATTGTCAATGACATGATTAAGGCTGCTAATGAAATGATTCACATATCAATAGAATGACTTATTTGGTAAACATTCTTCAAACAGTCAATATGAATTATTCAGTTTCTCTACTAAAAAGGGTGCATCTTTATTGAATTTTACAAAACTGAAATGTTCAAGAAAACTACTTTAGTCTTTGGTTTAGCTAAATTGTAACTGAAATCTACACAATTTCAAAAGTCTTTATAATCCTTTCATGTTATAGATTTTAGACAAAGCATATAAAGTATAATTTAAAATTAACTATTTGAAGATGTTTGGATTTTTTTTTTTTTTAGATCTATGATTTCTCTTCACTGAATGTACAGATAATTTCACAAGTTATCTACAGCAGCAACTGAAGTTATTTCATAATTTAGAGCTGTTAAATTTTGACTTTTCTTCCTTCCTGGATTTCAGTTGGTGTAACTGACATGTCTCAATTGAAGAATATACAAAAGTTAATTGAATCCATTTTAAAAATTATACTGCATCTAAAGTGTTATTGATAAGAAGTCAAGTCTTTAAAATTCTACCATAAAATACTTATTATGACAAACTGACACATCAATTTCATAAGTAAGTTTTCTTTTTTTTTTTTCCTTCCTTTTATTCGAATTCCACTTTGAAGTATTTGGGAGAATAATTTACCTGGAGATGCACAAATTTCTGCAATAAAGAAAAGTGTGGTTTGAAAACCCAGCAAGAAAGATGTGATATTAAATTTTGAGGAGAAAAGTGAATAAAAATTTCTTTGCTTATGCTTTCATTGGTTTAATTAAAATTGACATTTTTTTTTGGATTGCCTGCTGTTAAAGCCAAATTGGAAGATTTAATTCGATGATGACCAAAGAACAAAACCTAACAAAACTGATCCATTCAATTAATCTCCCTTGTTCATATTAATTGGCCATTGCTAAATACAGACAACTGCAGTCTCATTCTATCTCCAAGTATAATTTTAATAAACAACAAATTAAGTTTTCCACAGTTACTCCTTTCATTACGAAGTTGACTGCATTTAATTATCCTAACCAATTCTCATTTGAAACAGTCAATCTTAATCAAGGTATATAATGAAAAATTATTTAATATCCTAGATATTTTTTTTTTTTACTTTATTAAAATTTTAATTTTTATCTAATGTTTCTGTACTAATTTATAAGATGGTTTAGATATTTCATATGAAGTATTTGCATAAACTGATGAATACAACAGAATATTGGATATTTAAAGAATAAATACTGAGTTTGCAAATGTAGAAACATCAAAGGAAAGATATTGATTCACAGTTTCTACTACATAAATAAATAAAAAAACAAACAACAAGAAGGCTCAAGGAAAAAATTAAAAACATGATATCTGTATTCACTCTAATGTCACATAATTGTAAGTGGACACACTCACTCACACTCACTCACACACACGCACGCACACACACACACACAAAATAAAAAAAATTGCATTTAACTGAACAGTGGACTGTGCAATGATTACAGTATATAACAAATAAATATCAAACAATATTTTGGTCACTGACAATTGGAAAGCTCCTCATGGGTAAGTCTCTTTATTTAAAACCCACCAACAGACAGAGATCCAAGATTGAGTGGATGTATTTTCTTTAAAAAATAACAAAATAATGAAGAAAATTTAACATGGAAACAAGACACTGAGGTTATTATAATTCCTACCCAATTGACTACTCTCTGGATTGAAGACCCATATACACACACACACACACACACACACACAACTAATCAAAATGTGTTTCCTAAGTTGTGAATGCACTGTAATGTAACTACAACCAGAATCCAGTTAAGTGTTCATGTAAACTGGCAAATGTGTCAAATAGAAAAGACTTTGTTTTTGTTATCCCATGGGTTGCCAATTAAATTATGTATGCCTGCCAACAGAAAGACAATGGTGGATCTTTTGTGCATAGGGTCCAAAACAAGATTGAAATCTGCTTGAATTACAAGATTTTTCCCTCTCTCTTTTGAAATATTTATTTACTAAGTTTAACTTAGTTTGACACAAGGCCACAAATATAGGGCAGTTTGTTAGGATTAAACTCACTACTCGGTTGTAACGGTCAACCACAATAGCATTACTCCCACTGTCAGGTACCTTCTCATATACTCGTCATGTGAAACAGGGTTGATCCAAATTTCAGCCGACATGTCATCATAAGTTCAAACTTGCTGAAGTAAGTCTGGCTAAAGAGAATATTTTTAAATAATATTCAACAAGAACCTCATTCAGTCAACAATACTGAAAAATTTTACTTGGTGCTTAAAGCTCATCTGATAAAAACTGATTTGTCATTCCTGAGCAATTTACAAAATCTATAAAATATAAGGGCAACTATCAACATCTATCAAGAGTGGAAACTGGTATTCGCAATTTCTGATGTGTGACATTTGTTCATATTTTTATGTTAATTCAATATAACACTTTCATTGCATAAGGTCCTGTGGTAGAGTGTTGAACTGCAGACCATGAGGTCTTAGATTTTAACTATTTTCCCCCAAAATAAAGTCAATTAAAACTCATAAAAATGATGTCAGAGGAGGAAAGAAACAGATTTCATCACAGACAAAAATCTGCCTCAGTTTTTACCTACGAAAGATTCACAGTTTGAATCCTATTGGTATCAAATATTTTCTTAAAACTGTCTAGGAAACACTATTTCTATTCAAGTAGAAATGGATACGTGTTTTATAAATGCACATTGAATATTATTTAGTGCAATTGTTTGGGCAATACATTTTCCTGGAAGAGAGGATTGTGGAGAGTGACATCAGACTACAGGATGAACAACCACCATTGTTGGCAACTTATTATAAATGAATCACACTAATCTACAATATGAGTTAGTTGTTAAAGGGTCATATGCAACATCATCCATGCAACCATGCGTGTGGTTGGATCCAATGATACAACAATAATATCAGATATTGTAAGAAGTATATACTAAAACAGTACATACCATTTTAAAAGAAGTGGAGTTTCTCAAAAGATCAGAATAAGCCTTATGATAAATGGTTATCTCAAGTCATAGGACATACCACCACCCACTAAAAAACAAAAAAATATTGCTGCAGAATTGACGAGATTTAAAAACTGATCTTGTCCTTGAAATACCAGAAACAATTGCTTTAACTTTTTTTTTTTTTTTGGTTTTATTATTTCAGGTTAACTTAATCTGTTAAGTTTTTTTTCAGGTTCAGCTAAGACCTTTTTGCCTATTCATATAAAGTCAGTCTCTCTTTCTCACACCCACACACACACACAAATTGGTCAACAAAAGTCTTTCCACAAGGAAAAGTCTGAAGCAGAAAAGATTGTTCTATTGTTATTTTAGCAATTGGGTGAAGGGTTTCAGAAATGTCTAAACGACAGAGGCCACAAGATGTGCAATAGAGCAAAATTGGTTTCATGTGAAATTTGCTAATCTATAATCCTGTGACATTTTTCATTCACTCATCAAATTGTAAATGTATTTTAAAAAAAATGGAATGAATTTGTTATTAAGAGGAAAACAAAATATTAGATGATCCGAGGATAATTATTAAAGATATTTTTTTTATCTGGACTCATATACCAAATACATTTTTAACTTTCAACATCAATTGTGATCTTTTAGAGGTTGTAAAAAAAAAAAAAAAACACACCTAAAATTTTCTCAACAGTTGCAATTATATAAAGATGTCACTAGAGTAAAATGAATATCTCTTCTATACAATATGAGACTTTTTTTGATTTTTTTTTCAGACTGGTATCACTAATTTTTAGAAAAAAAATTAGTCAGTATGTTTTTTGTTTTTTTTCTTTACAACCTTGAGAAGACAATGTTGTCAAAATTTTTATAGAAGGTATGTAAACAATTATTTTCCTTTCTCCATAAAATTATAAAATATATTTAAATATGCATTGTTTTTTTTATTTTATTTTTAATAATTTGTTTTTATTATTAAACTATGTAAAATAGAATAAATATCTGTTTAAAATGTCGTGTCTTCCTCTCACAAATCTTAAGAAATAGACAAGAAAATTGTTAGACATAATTGCAATAAAAATTTTTAAATAAAATTTAAAAAAATTCTTTTCTGCCCACAAAGAAAAAAAAAGAAAATTAATAAAAATAGGTAAAGATAGTGCACGTCTTGTGAATTTAATTTTCCTGTTGAAGGAAATTTGATTTTTATGTATTTCCCCATTACAAGTTTGTTTTCTGGTTTTGTCTTTTTTTGGTGTTTTCATTTTTTCCATTTCTGTATTTTTTTTTCTTTTGATTAAGTCACACAAGTTCACACATTTTTTTTTTTGCATTCATCAAAAAAAAAAAAAAAATGTCTACCAAGTCCTTTGCTTAAGGTTTTGTTTTGCTTCTTGCAAAACCAAATTTGTAATAGAATTTTGATGTTTGATGAAAATTAAAAAGAAGTCCATTAATGAATTTTTTTCTTTGACCCAACATCATATTGTGAACATGTCTTATTTAATTATTGACAAGATTAATAGTTTTTTTTAAATCATAGAAAACAAATACTGACTAGTTTTAAGAGCAGAGTAGAAATCACACAGATGAGCCAATTTTGGTGTTTGAGTGCATAAACATATATTCACACAGCTCCTATAACATCTGAATATAGATTTTATATTTCATACCACAATAGAGAAAATACTGTAATGTTAAAATATTATTCATCTGAAATTTTGTTGCATATTTATCTGCTCATTTGATTGTAAAAAAAACAAAATTAAAAAGAAAAATTTAAAAGCCTATTAATGCTGTCAAAAGTTTTAGATAATGCATATTCCCAATATATTGTATGAGCAAAGACAAAAAAATGTCACTTCCAAATATTTAGCTACGTCCTTTAATTACTCAATAACAATAGTTTCAGTTCTTGGTCGTTTCTTTTGTGGTGGGTTTACCCAGTGTGACAATGTGCTGCTTTCAATAATACAGTCATTGTCTGAACTGTCCTGATCAGAAAGGGGTCTCTTATGTGCCCTGCTCCCAGATGGGGCTTCCATATAGGCTACAACTGTACACTCAGTGTTTATATGGGAAGGAGCTCCGGTAGTTTGAGTTTGTGACCATAAAGTATTGGCCATACCCTCTTTATAGAAATGGGACCTGAATTGATCCTCTGTTTGCAAATATGATGATAATGATGAGTCCTGAGCTGGGGGGAGTTGTGGTTGTGGCTGTTGTGAGGTGAGGGAGGTTAGAGATGAAGATGAAGTAGGAGTGGCCTGTTTACTACTCCCCTGACATCTGCTAGGCACAAAACCCGTGCTACTCTGTGATATGTTGGAGATGGTTGAAGTGTTGGACGTATTACGTAAAGGAAAGTCAGTCTGGGAACTTTGTGTATCACCGGCAATATTTCCCCCAGCCCCACCTGGAGGAAACGACACAGTGGCAGAGGCAGCCGTGGTGATGGTTGATGATGAAGGTGATGAAGCTGTGCTGTCACTGGAACTACTGCGAGCATCCATTGAGTTGCGTTTCTGTTGTCGTCTTTGAGCAAGTGGTGCATTAGCAACATCCTGAAGTCGGAATCCTTCACGGGTTGCTCGGTGGAATGCATCCATAGTTTGTACAAGTTGTTGCTGCAAGGCATTGCTGGTCGAGTAGAGCACCCCAGGAGTGTGAAGGGGTGTTTGGGAGAAGACACGGTCATTATTACCCTGGATCCATTTGTTTTTAAGAAGGCTTTGCATTGTTGAACGTTCTCTGGGATCAACTGTCAACAAGCCTTTAAGATAAAGAAAAACAACATTATTTGTTTAATAACATCTACACATACATAAATTATATAAACTTCATTTTTAGTTTCAAAATTTTTTTATAATTTCAGAATGTTATTCTGATGTAAGAACTGAAGCAGAAATCAGTTTTTATATTCTAAAACTGCTGTTTGTTAATTAAACCGACAAATATATTAGTTGTAAATAATTTTTGTTTTTGGGAGACAATTGTGTTAACAAATGTATCATCCTAACTACTAATCATACAAAGTAGTTAACAAATTTGAAGTACACTAGCATACCTTAGTTTTTCTATGGTAATAACAGCATACTCAGTGGATTAAAGGTTAAAAAAAAAAAAAAGGTTATTCTTCAGACTACATACATAAAACAGTAAAAAATTTTGGAACTTGGTTGGTCTGTTCTACTCCAACTGCCATATTCACCTGACCTTCAACTAACTGATTATTAACATTTTTTGATGGGGAAAATCTTTATTGAAAACCTAATTTAAGAGTTTGTTGAAAATTGTCACATCAAATCCTGAGGAATTTTACTCAGGAGGTATCAAGGATCTGCCTGATAAATGGCAACAAGTCATTGCAAATAATGGTGAATATACAACTGGATAAAATGTAATTGTACTTTATTTTTTGAAGAACAAATTTGACAAATGAAAATGGAAATTATTACTTAATTTAATATAAAGATTTTAAGAGCCAAATAATCTAAAGCAGGTGTGCCCTCACAATGTTTTCTATAGCCGTGGTATATTGAGAATTTTGTCTATGTTGGTAATGCAAATTATTAAAAACAGTAAGATTTTTTTTTTCAATTGGTATGATTAGAGTGTTTATTCTATAAAAAGGTGCTAATCTTTACAATTCAAAATTAAAAGGATTTTGCAAAATGTTGGAATCTATTCTATCACTTGTCATCTTGATTCTTATATCACTGACACACATGAAAGACAAAGAGAGAGGGTGATGCTGTGCAATTCCAATTTACTGTAAGTATATAGTATAATATAATCACTATAATACCATACAGAGAAAAGAATGATTGTTATACAATAGTCTGTAGGTAACTAAATGACAAAATAATTTAAAAAATCTCCAATGTTACATGTTTCATCTTTTGGTAGGACTTCAGTTTTTTGAGTTTTTCCCATTTTGTCATTAAATTAAGCTGATATATAGATTTTTATATACCATATCTTTCCCAATAATATGTGGGGTAAAGCAATGATAACAAGAGAAATTATACAGCAGGTTCTTACCCCTAATTAACTTCTTGGCACTAGCAGAGACAGCATCCCATTCTTGACCTGTAAATTCAAATTCGCCTTCTTTTATTCTTTTAATGATTCCAGCTGGTGTCTCATCCTGATGCCTTGTTTGGAATGGAGCTTTCCCTGATAACATTGTGTACTACCAAAGAAAGAAAAACAGTGTATAAATAAAATCTACAAAGAACTCTTTACTGGTTTCAATTTTGTTGACATCAAAGAAGAAAAAGAAAAAAAAAAGTGACATTGCTAAACACTGTATTTCATCTCTTTAATCCATTGACCCCGAAAAAGAAAATTTCAAAAATCTAAATAAGGTATTGGTAATTTTTTTTTTTAGGCATCTCTTAAAACCATCCTCTGATATAATGGCTGAAGTATCCAACAGTCTTTTTGAAAGAATAATAAGGCATATGCAACTAGAAAAGTTACCAAACATGGTTAGAAATTATCAAAGAACTACAATAATATATAAACTAACAGGTTATCATCTGCAACAAAAATAGTTTAATATAAATGTAGACGATAGATGTGGGGTTTGACATGAAAATGCACAAAATGTACCAACAGTAACTAAAGTGAAAGATGAAAAGTACAATCAAAGTGGTCACTTGGGCCTGTGTGTGTGTGTTTGTTCACTAGTTCTACTGTCTCTAAGAAGAATTTCAAAAAGAATAATAATGCTATAAATAGTGCTTGTGTTATGTAAATAAAGATGGTGACCTATTAGGCAATTTGGGAAGATAAAGAATGATGAATTTTGAAGGACTCTCAGCCAGAATGCTCCAGGGCTTAACCAGTAAGACAGGTTGTAGTCTTCAGTTAGCCATCATGAGGAAAAGAGATGTATGTTCAAGTCTTGTTGATGGCACATTCTTTTTTTATCTGCATTGCCTCCTAACAGTTGAGAAATGATGATCTGTCTGTTGCAATAAAAAGCAACTGAAATTAAGATGAAGGAGGTTCTGGTCAAAAAGCTGATAGAGAATATCTGATTTTACTCAAAGGGATTTTACTAATACATTCAATTGCAGGGATTTTACTAATACATTCAATTGCAGTATTTTCACCTGCCAACTGAGTGTCTCATAATGCAGCCAAAGAAGCTTCTTTTAACACCATTAATATTCTGATGATTCAACACCCCCCCCCTTCATCTAAAATTAGGGTATTTGTCAAAAAGCATGAATTTAATCTGTGCTATAACTTTTGACTCTGGCAAACAATATAAAAAAAGACAAAGAATAGAACAAAAATTACAAGAGATATTTGCAATTTCTAGCCACAAGAGTTATTCACAAAAGGAAGTGAATGTAATTTCCTAGCAGAGACTATAAACAAGTTTGATCAGTCAAATGCAAATTTAATAGACTCACCAAAATGACCCCCAAACTCCAAAGATCACATGCCTCATCATAACCTCCATTTTTGTTGTTGGCAGTTGCCTGACTGAGAACTTCTGGTGCAGCAAAGTTCAAAGTGAAACACGGGGTTTGCAATTGTTGGTTCTCAGGTTTCAGTCGGGCAAAACCAAAGTCGACAATTTTGATTTGAGCATCTTCACTTTCATCTTCAAACAGAATATTCTAAAAACAAAAATGAAATTACAAATATCAATAATAAAAATGATGCTATATCATAAACAATTTATCCATTGTCAGGAGTTTTTCCATATTCATGGACAATCCTAGGTAATTTTGATAAATTTTCATGACATTTAGAAATTTGATCAAAACTGATTTCTTTGTGTTGTGTCATCAAAACAACCCTTTTGTTGCCACTGTTATAATGACAATGTACACTTGCTTGATACTTTGTCAATGTCAATGTAGTAGAGACTTTGTAATTGCAGATGCCAATTATAATATGCTGTTGAATAATACTCATAGAATAGTACTTCATATAGCGGATAGAGCCGAGAAGAGATTTGCAGTCCAAATAGTATAGGGGATAGAGGAGAAATAGCAAATACATCATACGTCACGTGACTTCCTCTATATAAGTGTTTCCGCTATAGTCACGTGATCTACCTTAGCTCAGTTAGGAGATCGCATGTGTTTATTCACTTGCGATCTACATTCAAACACCAGTGTCAGCAGTGACACTTTATTCTTATATAACAAATTGTAACATGAAGAACTGTCATTATTATTATTATTATTTACTTAAATTTCTTTCATTTGAATTTTGTTGCTTTTTATTCTAACTCTTTAGTCATTAGTCTAAACATGGATTAGCAAAAGAAGAACAAGCATTCAATAGTATTTTAATTCCCATCTCTTATCCTAGAGAGATTGTCTTAGAACAATTCTTTGCTGATTAGGCTACCAAAGCTCAACCAGCATTTGCCATACAGCTATATTCTTTTCTTTTCAAAGGGAATGAGATGAAAGAAATACTAGTAGAACATTAATGATAATTCTTCATCTAAGAACGAACACTACTTGTGTAAATAAATAAAGAAGATATCATAAGAGATGTTGCTACATGGTTAAAATGACTGATGCCATCTGGTTGAGCTTTCATAGCCTAATTAATAAGCTGCTGTGACAATAAGACATGCTCCTTCAGATGAAGAGAAGCAAGTCTAAATCTGGCGCAAAACTTATTCTTTATTTCTGATCCATGCTTTTTACTTACAGAATAATGATCGACAAGTTGAAAAAGAAAAGAATATGCGCCATAAGATGAAATATTAATAAAAATTAATATTGAAAATATTTGTGAATCCATTTAATCCATTTTGATGCACTTTAAAGTTGATTATGAAATACAAGTTGTATTAACAGAGGTACCTCCATGAGATCGCTAAAAAAGAGCATAGCATGATGAAAAAGATGCCAAACTTGACGAAAACAAAACTTTATCATCTAAATGTTTATGTTATTATTAAGAGGAAAGATCAAAGTATTTTGGGGGTATTTTTTACATTTTTTAATCGTTCCGAGCATGTCCAAAATTTTCGTTAAATATCTTGTTTGTTTTTTTTGAGTCAGAAAAATTGACAGATAATCAATCATGTCAACCATTTTTTTCCATTTTATAAAAAAAAATTAAAATCTCAGTTTGAAATTCTTTTAAAAATCAATTATAATTTTTTTAAAACTTATTTTAAGAAAATCAGAAATTACAATGTTTATTTAAAATATTTTGAAACAAGCTTAACTTAGTTTCTGTGCTGAAAAGATGTAGTTTGAAAATAAAACAAAGCAGGTCAGAACATTTTGTGTCACTTGACAGGTGACGAAAGACATTTTCATGATGTATTAATAGCTTACATGAGGATAATTTATTCTACGGAGGAAGAAAAGTGAAATTATTTAGATTTAAGTGAACAAATTATTTACCTTGTTATTTTTAAGGAAAACTTTCAGTGCTCTACTTTTTTTTTGTACTTAGCTTTCACCTTTATGTTTACGATGCTTTATGGAAAATATATTATAAAGAAATTAAAATAAAATTGAAATAAGACAACTTACTGAAAACTGTAAAACAACTTCACAAAATTGAAATTGCAATGAAATATGTAAATGAAATAAATGATACTTTTAAAAATGTAGTAATGTTGCTACTGAAAATGGCTTAGGATGGTGTTCAAATTTTTTTAATTAGTAAAAACGCTAATTCAAAATGCTCAACATGTGTTTCGCACGAAGAATTTGCAATAATGAGATGGACATTCAGTGGTGAATGCTTACACTCAAGCCACATGACCTTTTATTGCTTGTGACCTTCTGTACTTTTTAATTACAGCCATTTTAATGATTTTTTATGAACACAAAATTACATTTCTTATTTACTACAGGTCTTCTGATACTTCTAAGCGATACAATTTATAAAGCGCTAAAAAATGATCTATCTCATAAGGACATTTACAAAAGTGAATGTGGCTTTCAACTAATTTTATAATATTTTAACAACTTAAATGTAAAAATCTAAAATAATTAAAGAAATATTTAATTTTCTTAACAAATAATTATATTAAAAATTCATTTTTCATCGAAAAATTTTTTGCTTTCAGAAAATATTGTCCATATTCATAAATGCAAATAAAATCATTCGAAATTATATATCTTTGTCTTATTGAGTTTTGTATGTTACAATTCAGAGTTGATTTTCAGGTGTGTACAATAAAAAAAAAACATGATTTGCTTTCCTCAAAGCCTTGTGCTTTTAACTATTGTAATCACTAAACTGAATGCAGTTGAACTTCTAGAGTTTTCATAAAATTAGTGGGGGGGAGTAATAAATATAAAAAAAAATATTTCTGCCATGACTTTAATAAAAAAACATTTATAATAATTTCCATCATCTGTGAATAGTTTCTGAAAGTTTCATTAACATCCAACAATTATTTTTATTTTTGCAAGATTTTCCAAATTAATGTCTGTCATACAAAAAAAAAAAACATGCTAAAATTTTATATGTTATTTTACTAGTTCCGGTGATACAAAGAGAAACAAGGTTTTTTTAATCAAAATTTAGAATGTTCTAAAGAGAAGGAAATTTTTTTAAAAATAATTAAAAATAACTTTGGTCTTTCCTCTTAATAATAACAAACATTTAGACGATAAAATTTTGTTTTCGTCAAGTTTAGCGTCTTTTTCATCATGCTATGCTCTTTTTTTAGTGATTTCATGGAGGTACCTATATTAACAAAATAACTATGATAAAAAAAGTGTATAAATCAACAATTCACTGTAAATTAAATGATATTAGTTAAACTAAATTTTCATCTGACAGTCTTACAAATAAAGTCAATATTGATGTTTAAAAAAATATTCTATGACTGAGTAGCAAAAGCCAGAAACTATCTTCCTTTCCTACTCCCAACATTCGTAATAAGCAGAAGGCAGTTGCACTGATATGAACTTTGATATTGTTCAACTATGAAACATTGAAAAAGAAAAAAATCATTTAACAGAACAAGATACTCCATTTGTGAAAAGTAGTAAATAGTGGCACAAATTGACTACAATCAAGATGGAGATTTATAAATACAACTTATAAGTCACAAAGTAGCAAATTCATGTTAAGTGACTTTGTGATAAGAAACTAAAAGATTGAAAACTGAATTCTTTCATAAAACAAATTGAACTACAAATTTTTGTAATTAGTCAAATAATATACAATATTCCAGATATTTCTTGACAATTAGTTATAAAATATTTGTGTAAAAGAGTGCAGTATACCTCAGGTTTAAGGTCACGATGAACGACTCCTTGCTGATGCATAAAATCCACAGCTTCAACAAGCATCCTCATGATGCGACCAGCCTCAGGTTCTGTAAAATTAGTCTTCTTTCTAATTCGATCTAAAAGTTCCCCTCCTTTGAGAAGTTCCATCACTATATAAGTATGAAGCTGGAAAAAGAAAAAAACAAAATGAAAGTAAGAGTTATAAATGATCTAGAAAAGTATTGATTCTTCAACTATTGATATTAAAAAAAAAAAGTAAAGGGATTTTTAAGATGAAGCATTGTTGTCACTTTTTTTTAAGTTAATATATTCATTATCATTGCTGTTATTACAGTATTAGAGCCAATATAATCCCCAGCCAATGACTGAAATATACAGGAAACAAGACAAACTCACACACAACTATTCACAGGATGCCACATTTACTAAAAATTGAGATTAAAAGCAACAGAGGATAACAGGCCAAGGAAGGTTATTACTTATTTAATAATCAATTTCAAAAGAATTAATAGAATATTCTAGTGGTTGTAGAAGATACTATGAACAGTGTTGACAAAGTCATATGGAAACATATTGAAAACCAATAATTTATAAATACACCGATACCAAAAATTATATATATTTTAAACAAAGATTTTTGATTTGAATTTCTGGGATGAAGACTATTTTCATTTACAGTAAGTTTTTATAAGTTTTGAGCCACACTTGATTACAGCACTTTTAGCTTGTTTAATAACGTCTCTTCTTTTTTTTTTTCAGATAATACCATGTTAGTATCAAGCTATTCTCATCTATGAACAATAGTTGACTTATATCTTGTAATGAAAGTTTGTAGAAGTAAGGAAATTAGTGACTTTCAACAAGGGCAAATAATAGGATGGCATCAGTATGGCAAGTCAAATAGAGAAATTGCTAGATTTTTCCAGGTTAATCATCAAATGGTTAATAATATTGTCAAGAAATTTAATGAAGAAGGCCATTGTCGTGCGGAACAACGTTCAGGAAGACCAAGCATTGTGTCTGAGGAAACAAAAAGTGCACTGAATAGGGAAGTCATCATAAACCGTCGCAAGAGTGTCAAAGATGTTGGCAACAGCATAGAAATGTCATCATATGCAGTGAAAAAGACTCTGAAAAAGCTAGGCTATCAAAGAAGAGTTGTAAGAAAGAAGCCCTTGATTTCAGAGGTTAACAGGAACCTTTGTATGTACTGGGCAAGAGAATTCAAGACCAAAAATTATGAATTTTTGGAGTCTGTAATTTGGTCAGATGAAAGTAAATTCTGCCAATATTCTAATTCGAGATTGGTTTATGTTTGGAGAAATCAGAATGAGACTTGGAACATTGAATGTCTGCAGGTGACTGTGAAACATGGAGGGATTGGAGTAATGGTGTGGGGCATTGTCTGGCTTGGAGGGAAATCTGAGCTGATTCTTGTTGACAAATGGTTGAATGGTCCAAAATACTGACAAATAGAAAGGACTACTCCCACTATTTAAAACTAATCAGATTGACAAGAATGTCTATCTTTTTCAAGAAGATGGAGCGCTATGTCATATGAGCAAAGTAGCAAAGGCCTGGAAGGAATTACAAGGAATCAAGTCACTGCCATGGGTAGCCAAAAATGCTGACATGAATCCAATAGAGCACGTTTGGGACCACCTCAAGAGCGTGCAACCAAAATCACGTCAGTGGCAATCCTTAAAGAAACATTGCTAAAGGAGTGGCAAAATATGGATCAGACGATTGTTGATAACTTGATCAAATCCATGAAAAATCGAATACAAGCACTGAAACTAGCAAATGGAGGACCTACTCCATACTAGTTCCAAATACTGTTTATTTATGTTGAATAAGGATTACGTAATTAAATTTTGAAATTAGATGTAGTTTATTTCTCCTGGCAAAAACTTTTCTTAGGCCACTGTAGGCTAATGTCCTCATCTTTGTTATGTCATAGCACTGGTTCGCAAATTTGGTGGTATAGTAACTGTGAGTTCAATCCTTGTTCTAAGTAGTACAGACTTAGATTCAGTGGAAACAAGGTGAGTAATAATTGAGCATTACTAAATAACAAGATGAAAATTTCTCTAGACATAGAGCAGCAAAATGAGAACAATCTGCCTGACCCCAGATTGAATAAAGGGTTCAGTTTGAAACATTGTGATAATAAAAACAAAGACATGGCCATTAGTTGGAATAAACAACATTTTCTTGGGGAAGGAACTGATGTGGAAAAGTTTTAGTCATAGTCATTTGCCTCATTTTTATACAAATATTTTTGGGAACAATTTTAGTCTGATTCTTCCTGCAATTAGTCTTCTTACAATTTGGTACTAACAATGGTAAATAAGAGAAAATATACAATCTTGAAAAGTGAGGAATTTTTATCTAACTTGAAAATGTGTAACTTTTCATCAAACAAATTATCTTTGTAATTAGTAAATATGAAAAAAGTAAGTAATTATTTTTAAATACCACCCTCCTCAACCAAAGATGAAATGGTTTATTCTTACAAGGCACTGCTTTCAAAACACTAAAACTCCACACTTTGAAATAGAGATTGGTGAAGGTGTTTTTCATTTTTTTTACCTCATCATGAAATACATCAATGAGTTTCACTATGTTGGGATGATTCTGACACATTCGGAGCATCTTCACTTCAGACGTATGGTCAACACGACGGGAAATAATTTTAACCGCATACTTCATTTTGGTTACTTTGTGTTCACAGCATCTGCAGAATTAAAAGAAATATTTTGTGGTTATTTTTAAGATTTATATTTCCCTAATAATAATCAATGGATGCAAAATGAGATGACAGTCTGTTCAGTCATCATCAAAAGGAACAAAGAAAGAAAGAACGAACTTTAAAAAGCATGACATCAGATTACAACACGTTTAAGTAAAGTTGGGGAAATC